>PVJH01002650.1:38510-109230 GCA_004026705.1 Nesogale talazaci | reverse complement strand
AAGGCATGGGCTGCTCGATGGAACGATTCGCCGGCGCAGTCCGCCAGCTGCTCCGCGGGAGGAGATCGGGCGCTTTACGCCTGTGATGGTTTATGGCCTTAGGAACCCTCTGGGGACAGTTCTGTTCTGTCCCATGGACGCTCTGGATGGCAGTGGCCCCGAAGGCGAGGAAGGGGTTGAACTCCATGTGCCGAGGGATCCGCACTGTTCTTCTGCAGACCCTGGCGTTTGGCTGCTAACCACCGCAAGGTCACGAGTTCCAAACCAGCCGTTGTACGGGAGAAAACAGAAGCTTTGTACTCCCATAACGTGACATAAAGAGAAATCCCCAGAGGTAGTTCGACCCAGGCCTCCAGGGTTGCCAGGAGTGGCGGTCGGAATCGACTTGATGGCAGTGAGTTCGGTCGGAGTGTTTTGGGAAGGCATCCTCAGCCCTCACCTCACAGTTCTGGGTGGGGGCAGGCGGTCGTGGGATTCCGTACAACCAATAACTACTTAGTCGGAAGAACTGCCCATCCACGTTCCTGGGCTGTAACGGGTGCAGGTCTTTGACCCGCTGAGCCACCCACCGGAGGATTATGAATCCCTGACCCCTTCAGTCGGTAACCAACACATGCGCAATCACCCCCATTAGGTGGTGGCTGCCTTTCAGAATGGAGCACAGCAGGAGAGATGAAATAACTTGCACAAGATTACATAACAACTGACGTGTAGATGTATCATAACAACTGACGTGTAGATGTATCAGCAATCAGTTCTCTTCTCTATAGAAGGCACATAATGACTTCTGAGCAAATGCTTTGAAGAGTGAATGAATTGCATATAAAGCATCTCAAACCCCACCACCATCGTGACAAAGTCTCTCTCCCCCTCTGGGAGGCTAGTGGATGTGAACCATTCATCCTGTGGTTAACGGTGTTAGCATTTTAACACGCTGTGCTACCAGGGTGCTGTAAAACATATCCCGTAAGCACCTCCATATCCTCCTTCCTGATGGTTAGTCCACCCCAGAGCAGGAAGCAGTTCTTGTTAGTTGGGTCCCTAACGCCTCCACACAAAGGAGAAACTGTGTACTAAATAAAAGGCCTGACACCAAGACAGAAGCTCTTAGCCAGCAAACCTTACCTCCACCTGACCTGTTGCCAAGAATCGAAGTCAAAATACATGTGTCTACCAAGCATGTATCTAGAAACACACAATCTGTGCCTCCTCCTGTGTTTCTCTGTTGTTCTCACCTTTTCTTCACTGGCACACATTAAAACTCTGGTAGTCCAAATGCCTTGATTACTCCCCCGGCTCCTGTTCCTTCTCTGTTCTCTACTTCCAGGAGATAAAGGTCTCATCTAGATAAGACTTCTAATTTACTCCCTCAGATTGATTCACTTCTTCAATTAATAAATATTTATGGATGCCTAGTAATTGTTTGGTTCACCTCTTCCCAGGCCTCTTGGGATTCGGCTTTCTGGTCTGGTTTCTGACCAAGAAATCGAGGAGAAGGTGTTGGAAGACTGCTCTTCTCAGAAAATCCAGGCTTTAGCTATAGAAATAGGACAATATCAGTTTCCCTTTGAATTCTGATTCAACAAACCAGGTCTTTCTGCTGCTGTAGCAAGTAGTTCTGATACAATTTGTAGCCACACAGGAAAAGATAAAAATAATCCAAGGTCAGAAAGCTTGGAATCTGACTTCTATTGGTCTTGTAAATAGTGGTTTACAGCTTTGGAAAGAAAGGAAAAACTCATACTAAATTAAGGATCTTGAAGCTTTTCTTCTGTGATCAAACCTTTCCATTTCCATGTCTACGCTCTGGTGCCATAATGGTTACATGTTCGGCTGCTACCTACCAAGTCAGCAGGTTAAAACTACCAGCCACTTCTTAGGAGAAAGACGAGACGTTTTACTGCCATGAAGACTTAAGAGTCTCAGAAACCAATGGGGCAAGTCTACCTTGTCTTACAGGGTCACTATGAGTTGCAATTGACTTGATAGCTGTGGCAGTGGTGGTTTATTTATTTTTTAATTAATTCTAGACACTAGATAGCCTGAAGAACTTTCAGGAAGTCATCCTGAAAGTATTCAACAAATAAGTGGTGTTCCCAGGGTTATTTATTAATAATAATTAACTACCTTGCAACAATGAAAGGAACCAAGTCTCCTTGGAAAAACAGTTCATCTCAAGCCTGTGGCAGCCAGGTAGAACAAGTCCAAGGTGAACCTGGAAGTTGCATTGTGCCCCAAAGCAAGTAGGTGCAGGGGAAATGTGGAACACTTTGCACATCAAAAATAATAAATACAGAAATGGATCCTAAGGGTACTGGTTAAAACACACACGTACACACACACACACACACACACACTCCTGGGCCCTGCCCCTCAGAGATTCTGATTCTTAGGTCTGGAGTGGGGAATAAGGGTGTTCAGTTTGAAGCAGCTTGCTGGTGATGCTAATTATGCTTGTCCTGGACCTTGGTTTTTGAGTAGCACTGTCATAAGACTGTAATCTGCAAATGTATCAGTGGATCCAGAGCTGGAGGGGCAGGGAGGTGTGGGAGGGAGAGGAAGAGAGAAAGAGACAGAAGGAGAGGAAGAGAAGATGAAGAAGGAAGAGAAAGATCTGAGGAAGAGGGGATGAAGATAGTTTAAAAAAAAATAGAAGAATGCCAGCTAAGAAGTGTACAAGGAAGCATCCATTTAGAAAATCGCCTTTTGCAGTTCCCAGCATGATATGGTTACCAGGAAAGGATCATCAATTGAGTGAAAACTGGTGGAATAAAATACTCATATGGTCTCATACCTCTTCAAATTACTTTGTAAGAACAGAAGGAAAAGTTTGTACCGTATATACTCATGTATAAGCTGAGTTTTTCAACACATTTTTAATGTGGTTTTTGTGGTAAAATTAGGTGCCCTGGCTGATAGGTCAGCTTATACTCAAATATATATGGTATTCTTTGTTTTAGAAAAATATAACAGACTATTTCCTATGGAAATGATCAAAGTTAACATCACCGTTAATGAGAGAGAATAAGTGTCCCCTAATGGATGCAGTGGGGAGTAGACCATCTGTAGAAAATTCTCACCCTCAAAGTTTAACCTGAATCCAACACTGAAGAAACTAATCAAGATTGTGGGACACTACAAAATAGCTCATCTAGATTCTTCAAAGACTTCCTAGGCTGTGGGAAACCAGGGAAATATTTTAAATGGCTAACAAAGGCAAGAGCAAACGCATCCTGTCAATTTGGAGGACTGGGGGTATGCAACATTTGAATTTGATGAGGGCCTGTGTAGGAACCCAGGCGATGGAGTGGGTTATGTTTTGGGCTGCTAACCACAAAGTAGCGATTTGAACCCACCAGGTGGCTCTGCTGGAAAAAGGGAAGCTTTCTTACTCCGAGAAAGAGTTACAGTCTCAACCACCCAGAGAGGCTGTTCAGCTCCGCTCTGTCCTATCAGGTCAATATGGGTCAGACCTGACCAGATGACAGTGGGGTTTTTTTGCGTGTACACTGTCTATTGTCCATAGAGTCTAGCCGGTTGGCTCAGACTCATAGCGACCTTCTAAATAACAGAGTGAAATATCACTTGGTCTGCCATCAACTTTGCGATCTTCTTGGAGTGTGTTGAGTCATTGCTTTGGTATTGTATTGTGTCCATGTAGCTCATTTGTTTTGCTGACCTCCCTAATTTACCAACCATGGTGTCTTTTCTAGAGGCTGGTCATCCCTGGTAGCATCAACTTTTCCCTTGCTGATGTCTTGCTTGAATGTACCACTCTGAGTATATTTCTTACAAACTTGATTTGTTGCTTCTTTTAGCAGTCCACAGTATATCCAATATTCATCACCAACACCACAGTTCTGATGTACTAATTCTGCTTTCTTTCATTGCCCAGCTTGAAAAAGGATAAGCTTGATGTATTCAAGCTATCATATGACAGTGCTTAAAATTTTACATGGGATAATGGTATTGTTACATAAATAATGCCCGTTCTAAGAATGAAGCTGTACAAGGCTCAGATCATTCGTTTATCCATTCTACAATTACCTTTAGTATCCTGGGCACCAGTCTAGGATACAGCAGTGAGCAAGAAAGACTAATCCTGCTCCCCTGCAACTTACCTTCTGGGGGAAGAGGGGATAAACAAGAGGATGAGTAAATAATATCTTTTACATCCATGTTAAGTACTATGAAAAATAATAACGCAATGTAAGGAGTAGACAGTGGTGGAGTGGCAGCACTCATTGTGACATGGTGTCAGGGAAATCCTCTGTATATTGAGCTGGTTTGGAAGGGAATCATTTGAAGATCTGAGGAAAGGGTACTCTAAGCTCAGGGAAAAGAAAGTTTGAGACCCCTAAGAAGGTATGCGTGTGGAAGAAATAGGGGCCAGGAAACACATGGGCAGAGGCTTGCCAACCTACTTCAGAAACCAATGAAGGGTTTTAAGGCAGGGCAATGATATGACTTCATCTTTATGGGTAGAAGACCCCCCCAGGCTCCATTTCTTGTGGAGAGGGCAATCACTTAGGTAAGAATTGATGGAGCCCGGTGGTGGTGGTGGTGGTGGTGCCGAGTAAGTGCTGGACTGCTAAACACAGGATCAATGATTCAAACCCACCAGACCCAATGGCTGTGGGCTTGCAGTTGTGGTGTAAGTGTGAGAAGTAGTCAGATGGGAGATGTTGAAGGGAGAGTACAGGGATGTAAGTATCATGGGAACAGAGCATGTTACCTACAAGGGGCACCTGGATGTATAAATAGTTGAATGGAGAATTAATTTACTCTGTACACTTTCATCTAAATGAATGTTCAAAAACAAACACCCTGGCCCATAGTCTCATTTGGCTTCTAGAAACAGATTTAATGTTAAAAATCTGCAAATGGTAATATTTAAATATTTTGTTAGCTATTTTGAATCCTGACAATCAGAGGATTAGATTTAACAACTGCATTGCAAGCATAAAATTAAATTTGGCTTGATAATATTTGTTATCCCCTTCATGAGAGTTCATGAGAACAAAATGAAGTGTTGGTGAGAATACTTCATACATGGTAAAGTCATCTAACACCAATCTTGTCTATTTCTGTGGCACTTTCCAGGTACAGTGTGTTCACTGTACTTGAAGAAATTTAGTTGATAAGCTGTTAAAACTCTGATAAGAATTCATTGGATCCATTATCCCCGTGACATTACACCCAAAGAAGTTATGTGACAGTGCTCTGTAAGGGAGGGTGGGGGAGGGTGTGGGGGGAGAGCGCCTACAAGCAAGCATAGACTGTCTCCCATTGAATGGTCTTGTCCTCCTTGCTGTGCTGGAACTCAATTTGTTCATCAGAATACAGGGATGTTAAAGTGCCCATTTAAACTGAAAAAGTTAATATATGTCAGGCAGTAGATGATGTTTGTTTACTTACCATCCCTTATTCTTATGCCCTTTAGGGGTTGTTTTGCTTTTTCCCCACTTGGGAATGCCTGGGAAGTCAAATAGAAACATTTACCTGGGATTTAAATCTTCAATCAAGTTGCATTTCAGCAGCACTGTGCTTTTGGATGCCACCAGATTCATGACAGCAAGCCACCTTGATAAACTGAAAGCAATGACTTGTCAGATGACTCGATACATCAATGAGCAGCAAGCACATCCCAAAGCGCACAACATCCTTCAGCATCAAGGCAATACACATTAAAACCATAACAAGGGACTCTTGCACAACCATTAGAATGACAATTGTAATAAAACAAAGGCAGCTAAGCATTACCAAAAGGAACATGCGTGGGGAGGATGTGGGGAAATTAGAACCATCCTGTTTGGATTGAATTGTGTCCCTTAAAAGTATGTGTTTGAGTCTTAAGATCAATACATGTGGATGCAATCCCATTAGGGAAGAGAGGTTTTATCCTGTGCGGTGTGTCTTAAATATGCTTGTGTTCAAGATATATAGATATAGATAGATCTTATATTTCTATATCTATAAATAGAGAGAAGCATAAAGAGAGGTGAAGATACAAAATCCCCAGTGCCCAAAGAACCACAGAAACAGAAGTCAGCATCCAGACATGACAGAACGGGACTTGCCATAAAGTCACTGCCCTGAATTTGGACTTCCTGACTTTTGAATAAACTGTGAGAAAATAAAACTCCTTTTAAACCACACGTGGTTTTATACCAGCCCTAAGCAACTAAGACACTTCCCCTATTTGATAGAATTTTAACATGGTGCAACCACATAGAGAGTGTTTTGGCAGCACCTCAAACCAGTTGCACTTACAATTATCAAACGAATCAGCAGCTCCACTTCTAGGTTATATGCCCCAAAGAATTGAGAGCAGGAACTCACACAGATATATATATGTACACTAAAGGTCACCACAGCGTTACTCAATAGACAATGGAAGAATAAAATGTAGATGTTCCATGGAACACTATTTAATCAGAAAGAGAAATGAAGTTCTGATACTTCGCTATGGCAGGGATTAGTCTTGAAAACATTGTGCTATGTGAAATAAACCAAATGAAAAAGGACAAATATTATATAATGACCTTTATGTGCAATATCTGGAGTAGTCAAATGCACAGAGACAAGATTATCCGTAGTTAATGGGTCTGTGGTTAGGGAGAAATAGAGAGTTATTGCTAAATGGACATAGAGTTTCTGCTTGCTGTTGGTAAGTGCCGTCCCATGGTTGGTTCACACCCACAGGGACTTTATACACAGCAGAATGAAACACTGCCCAGTCTTGCACCATCCTTACAATTGCTCTTAAGCTTAGCCCCTTGTTGCCGCCACTGTGAGGATTCATCTTGTTGAGGCCCTTCTTCCTGGTGGCCCCTCCAGTTTACCAAACACGGTGTGCTTCTCCAAGGACTAGTCTTACAACATGCCCAAAGAAGTCTCACCATCCTTGCCTCTAAGGAGCACTTTATTGGTACTTCTTCCAAGACAGATTGGTACTTTCAATAGTCTTCTCAACAATTCAGATGCACCCCATCTTCTTCAGTCTTCTTAATTCAATGTCTGACTTTCACATGCCTTTGAGGCAGCTGGAAATACCCTGGCTTGGGTCAAGCACACCTTAGTCCTCCAAGTAACATTCTGGCTTTTCAATACCCTAAAGAGGTCTTGTGCAGCAGATTTACCTAATACCATGGTCTTTGGATCTCTGGATTGCTACTGAAGTTGCCAAGGATTTTGTGTCGCATAGATCAAGATTGGGGACGCAGCAGTCAAGAGTTTCTGTTTGCAATGATGAAAATGTTTGGAAAAAAATGTTTGGAAATAGATGGAGGTAATGGTTGCATAAAGTGGGAATTTGATTGACAATGAATTGTACCCTTAAGACTGATGAGTTATATATACATATATAATGCATAAATTTTATATGCATTCATATAAAAACACATACACAAATCTCCCATGGAAAGAAGAAAACTCTTACGGTGTTCTATATAATAGAGAATGAAATGTATGTCCATACTAAGTTTTGAGGCAAGTTTCCACAGCCGTTCTTTCCTTTCACATGCCAGGGAATATTTCAGTATTGTCCAAACCAAAACCAAAAATCAAGCACTGCCATCAAGTGGATTCCAACTCTTACTGATCCAGCAGAACAGAGTAGATCTGTTCTGGGGGTTTTCCCAGACTGTAATTTTTTTTTTTACATATTATCTAGTTTCTTTTATTTTAATTCTTTATATTTTCCAGTAACATATTCACAGATTCTTATGATTCATTATTCTTTCTAGATTGAAAACTTTATTCTCTTTTTAAAAAAAATCATTTTATTGGGGGTTCATACAATTCTTATCACAATCCATATACCCATCCATTGTATGCAAAGCCATCATCATTCCCAAAACATTTTTTTCTACTTAAGCCCTTGGTATTAGCTCCTCATTCTTTTCTCCTCCCTCCCCGCTTCCCCTTCCTCATGCACCTTGATAATTTATAAATTATATTATTTTGTCATATGTTACACTGTCCGATGACTCCCTTCACCCACTTCCCTGTTGTCTGTACCCCAGAGAGGAGATTATATGTGGATCCTTGTAATCGATTCCCCCTTTCTGCTCCACCTGCCCTCCACCCTCCTGGTATCACCACTCTCATCACTGGTCCTAAAGGGATCCGTTGTCCTGGATTCCCTGTGTTTCCAGTTCCTATCTGTACCAGTGTACATCCTCTGGTCTAATCAGATTTGTAAGGTAGAAGTGGAATCATGATAGTAGGCGTGGGTGGGGTGGGGGGAGGAATGAGTCCATCATCCCATCTACCTCATACACCCAGGGACTTTCTAAAGTAGACATTTGAATTGTTTTCAATATTTTAATAGATTGTTTCTCTTCAATTTTACATCAGGCTAAGACTGAAACACATTCTGTCTTAGGCGGGGTTGACCAGAGAAACAAATCCAGAGACACTCATATGTGTAAGAGAAAGAGCTTTATATAAAGAAGAAATTATTTATCAAGCAAACATCCCAACCCAGTGCAGATCAAGTCAATAAGTCTGACACTAATCCATAAGTCCCTCCAGACTCACACAGCCACATGCAATGATGCAAAATGCAGGAAGGTTACAAGTCAGTGGGTCAAAGTCTTGTGGATCCAATGGCAGTGGATGCATCTCCAGAGTGCTGGCAGGTCTCAGGCCCATGGTATAACAACAGGAAGGTGAAGCAGAGAGAGAGAGAGAGAGAGAGAGAAGTTCCCAGGATCTTCCTTGTGAGAAGGTCACAGTCACCAGGAGGTACATTAGACTGACCTAATGGCTCTACCCCTTCACATGAACATCTTCAAGTTGACATGACATTATGTAACTACCACACATTCCTATTACCAAAATACTGAAGAGCCAGAGACATCCTCTATGTGGACATTTTATTTAGAAGTTAGAGACTCTTCAAATTAAGATTAGTAATGGAAAATTCAATAAGACACAGGAAAAATGACAAAGAAGATGCACATTTTATGGCACTCGTCATTTAAGTTCTTATATTTGTTTTCCCCTTTAAGAAACATTTTTTATTGTAAACTAGGTGGAAGTTTACAGCGTAGATCATAATTCTGCGTTCAAAAATTCTTACATATTCGGATTCAACTCACTCCAAGTGGGGCACTGTGCTGTTGTCTCTCCCACTTCCTCTTGGTGTTTCCCGTTTTCATTCCGCCTTCCTTAGCCCTGTGAACTTTGTACTTGGCAAAAGCTGCCGTTAGATCTTAAAGGGAAAGTGCAAAACGGAGTTACTTGTCATGAAGTTTAAGAAAAACGCTACTCTGAGATCTTGAAATCAACCTTGCTCTTATTGCCACAAGCTGGTTGCTTATGGGTCAGTGAAAAACAGAAGAAGAAAAAGACCTTCAGTGAGACAGATCTGTCAGGGTCCAGATGTTATCTGCCTCCTTGCTGATAATCAGGAGTGAAAGCAACAGTCCGAAGGACCTATCACCAAACTCAACAATGGACCGATCAAGGAGAGGCCCCGCCAACCAATCAGAACACTGGGTTTAATTTGAGCTTGAAGCAATCAAGGGAACTCCGCCCCCACAGCTCTAAAATCCAATACTTCAGATAATTTTCCTCAACTGCAAAGGCATTTATTTGCTTTGCCCCTGGGAAGCATACTTTTGCATTTTAAATCTTTCCATCTTTGCTTCACTTTCTGTTGTGCTGTGTATTGTCTTGCTGTCTTATGTATGTATGGGGTGTCAGGGGCGCGGGTGTGTGTGTGTGTGTGTGTGTGTGTGTGTGTGTGTGTGAACTTCTTCTGTTGTGTTGACAGACCACTTGGGAGAAGCTTGCTAGTTTCTCGGAAGAAGAAAAGTCGGGCGACATTGGCATGTGACAGAATTGACACTGGCTGCAAGAACGGGCTCAAATAGAGGCAAGATTTGCTCTGTCATACCTTGTGTCACTGTGAGTCCTGGCAACATGCTGCTGCTCTCTTTGCATTTGATTTGTTCTACTTTTTCAAGTAACATGTTTATTATAAGAGTTAACACATGTCAACCTGGTTGTAGTCTTAATTGTGGCTTGTAAAAGTAGCCTGGAGAAATAGATACCCTTTGTGTAAGGCCACTGACAGCAGTCTTGAAGCCGGTATACTCATGTTTGAATTTTCACTCTCAGCATTTCCAGTTAAAATACCAGCGTGTGTGTGTGTGTGTGTGTGTGTGTGTGTGTGTGTGGTATGTGCACACACACACACACTGTTGTTTAAAGTTGTTAAACTTTTAATGTCCTCATGTAACTTAAAATACTAATATTCTCTTTAGGGCTGTGGCTAACATGAAAAGAAAAACATCCACCAAAGGGCTTTAGCACAGCAGCTGTTAAGCTGTTCAACTACAGCAACTATTACGGTGTAAACAATACCAGCTTTCTCATAGGAAGCCTACCAGCAGAGACAGAGGTACATAGCTCTTGGATGAACAAATAAGACAAGAGAAAAAAGCTATGACAGGAATCACTGGCCGGCAACTCCAGGCCCAACACGATTGGACCAGGGTCATCCACAAGGCTTTCTTAGTTGATTTTTCAAAAGTACATCATCAGCCTTTCTTCTTAGTCTGCCTTAGCCTGGAAACTCCCCTGAAACTTACTTGGCAATATAACACTCAAGCCCCATGCGGAAGGCAAGAATTCCACTGCTGTTCTCTTTGATCTAGTCATTGTTGGTTTTGTTTGTTTGCTTCCTGTTTGTGTTTATTTTTCCAGCGACCCACCGCTGCCCTCATTTCCTTATTACTTCACATTTACTTTCCTCTGCAAGTGTGAAGACTTGGTGTTCAAGGACTGCTGTGGAGGTTTGAAATCTACTTCTAATATGAGGCTGGGACAGAGAAAAGGGAGCCATATCGATTAGTACCAGGGCCTCTCTGTGGGTTCTCTGGCAATTAGGGGGATTCCATTAGACTCTCCAGTTCCTCTCTCTCTTCCCTCAAGGTCTCGAGTCCCCAGCGATGGGAACGTCCCTGGGAGATCTTCAACACTCTCTTTCATGAAATATTTCCAGGTCCTCCATATTAGAAGAGCCTTTCCTGTTACAGCTCCTCAGTGTATGTTTCCCCTAGTCTGACAAATTGGCTTTATCTTGCTTTGTCCTGTAAGGCCTCTGAGGGCAAAGTCTGTTCCTGATTCTTATTTAAGTAGCACAGTGAAGAATGTATACCAGTGTGTGTGTGTGTGTGTATCTATACACACATATATCGCTGTATGTATCTATATCATTACAGTATCTTTATCACTATACATGTGTATAGATACACACACACACACACACACACACACACAGGGCTCAAAGTAATGAGTAGCATATTGAATTCTCCTGTAGAAGATCATGTAGCTGCAGCCTACCGCTGAGCTCTGTGCCCAGCCTGTACCCTAAGCCCCACGATGCTACCAGGATCTACAAAGATTTACAATATTCAGTTGAGCTCCCAGAGGGGTACTTTAGGCTCCACGTGATGAACAACCCCGAGTTCACTTGAGGAAAGCTCTTTGAAGAAAGTTCCCGGCAATATATTTCAAAGAGCTAGAAGGAATCCCAATGATAAACTTTATTTAGGGAAGGAGTTCATAAAATGCCAGCATCAAACTTTTCCCATTCAGTATTTAAAGTTCATTTTTTACACCTCCCCAAGTTTACATGAAACAGCTGAACACCATCTGAAAGAACTGACTCTCTCAGCTGAAAGCTTACTTAAACGTGGCTCAAATTGTTACAGAAATTGAAAAAGCCGTGATTTACTTGATCCCAGACACAATCTGAATCATGTAATGTTCTATTAATTCTGCACAAAGTGCCGCTACCCTTTTCCTTTCTCCGTCATCATCACTGCACAGTGCCCGGCTGCCAACAAACGTGTTTTAGATATTTTTCTGAATTGAGGCAAATGAACACGTCTGGGGACAGTTTGCCAATAAGAAAACGCACGGCAACCTGCTGTTCTCACTTGGAATGTGGAAAAAGAAAAATTACCCCTGCGCACTTCTCTGCGGTGCTTGCCCCAGCCTCAGTTCTGCTTGAAGAAGGCTAACGGGTCTCCTCTGGACTTGAGGTGGTTTTTCACGAAGCCACTCAGTCTCCGGAAGCCCTCGGCCAGCCCCTGCCCGCTGACGGCACAGCAGGGCTGCACGTACCAGCTGCGGTCACTGCAGAGCTTCTGCACGCGGAACAGCCTGGTGACGTCCTCCGCCGTCAGCGCCCCGGGCACGTCTTGCTTGTTGGCCAACAGGACAACCGGCACGTTTTTAATGTGCTCGTTCTTCAAAATGCGCTCAAACTCCCTCCTGGAGTCTTCCAGGCGCCTGATGTCAGTGCAGTCCACGACGTAGGCCAGCCCGTCGATGTCCTCGCAGTAGCAATCCCAAACGGTCCTCATGGTTTTCTGGCCGCCCACGTCCCAGACGGTGAGCGAGAGCTTCTTCTCCAGCTCGATCATCTCCACATTGAACCCGATGGTTGGGTTGGTGGTGATGGCCCCATCGCACTTTAACTTATAAAGGAGAGTGGACTTCCCCGACGCGTCCAGTCCCAGGAGAAGAACTTGCGCTTGCTGGACTTTGGAGTTTTTGGAACTCAGTAGACCCATGGTGAGGAGTGTTGTTCTGGAAAGATCTTCTGGTTTGCAGAGAGACTGCGTTTCTTCCCCAGCTCTGGCATGAACACAGGAGAAGGGCGTGTGAGAGAGCCAACACGCCACCTTATGTATTCTGGGAGCAGGATCTTGGCGTGCAGTTTCGTTGTCGCTTATCAACTTGATAATGGGCAGCGTTTTATTTACAGGCCCAGCCAATCCCGAGGCGTCTTGGGCATGAGTAACAGTCAGGGTGACAGGGCTCGAAGGGGAGAGTCTTGGCGAGTGAGTGGAACCGGGCAGGGCCTACCTGCGGAGGGGATGGGCAGCCAAACGAATGCCTGCTTTGCCAGCGGTGTGTAGCATTTTCCCAGTTAGTCTGCCATTTAATCTTGTCCCAGTTGTAAATAAGTAACCAGCCTTCTGAAGTCTGCAAGAGAGAATGTATGTCACACTGCTCACCAAAAAATCTTCAGGGCTTCCCCCCACCCCCCCCCCCGGGTCCACATTACTCAGTGGAAAACTTTAAAACTACCGCAGGTCAGCAGAGCCTCACACCTCTAACCATGTACAGAATCATCTCTTCTGTCTCCCAGGCAGACAATTTATACTAGGCACAAGACCAAAGTTCCCATGGGGAAGTTTCTGACACAAACCCTTTTAAAATCAAGTCAACAGGAATGGGAGTAGCCATAGCAGAGATCATGGGGAGAAAGTGGGGGGAATTGATCGCAATCTCACACACACAGACACACACACACACACACACAGGGGGAAGAATAGCAGAAACCGTGGGGAGAGGGAGACAGGGGCCAGTTTAAGATAAGATATGAAAATAATAATAATTTATTAAGGGATCACACGTGGGGGGAAGAGGAACTGATACCAAGGTCTCAATAGAAAATAAATAGCTAAGAAAATAGTGATGGCAACATATATACAAATATGTTTGACACAATTGACCCTTCCCTCCCCTTCCCAAGACTAGCAAAATGACCATAAGGTTAAGACAAAATGACAGGAACACGTACCCCTTTGACAATAACAGAAAGGAGACCACCAGAGAGTGCCATATTTCAACAGAATTCTGGCAATGAGAAGATAGGTTCGGTGGACGGAGGCTTAGAGTGCTGATGCTCAGAAAATGGGGGCCAAGGATGGCAGGGGGCAGAGTGGATGAGGGACTGTATGCAGGCTGAGTAAGGACAGAAAACATACACTCACCTCTGCTGGGTGTTCAGTTCAAGGTCCCCCTGAAGAAAGTTTCTAAAGAAATGAAATGGCTTCCAACAAGAGATCACCCTGTTGTGTCAGTAGGAAAATCCCATAAGCTAAGGCCCACCTCACCATTTCATTAACCCGTAGGAACTGCGTGCCTCCACTCCGTGCTCGCAGTCCGTATTTCAGCACATAGCGGGTTCCATGTGAAACCACCTCTGAGAGGCGCATTCGGTTCCGTAATGTTGAAAGCACCAAGAGATCGTCCAGCGCTGTCTTGGAAGAAGCACAGACAGAATCCTCCTCAGAGCATATGCTTTGGACATGTTGCCGAAAAGAGCAGTTCCTAGAGTGGGGCAGAGAAAAGGAGGAAGACCTTCCATAAGAGGGTTGGCAGAGTAGCTGCAAGAATGGGCTCAGGTATAAGAACAGTTGTGAGACGGGTTCAGGAGCGGGCAGTGTCTTCTTCGGGTCTGTACAGGCTTGCTATGAATCCGACGAGAATTGATGGCACCCAACAACAGCGTCAACGAACGTCATCTAACTTGTGTAGGTAACCCATTGGGGAACAAGGCTTTTCTTGTACTAACGAGGCCACCTTGGCGTAGGGGGTGCCCGCAACTTCATCACGTCTGAGTGATGGAGTTTCACAGACACAGAGAAGCACAGGTGCAGGTGATGAGCTCCAGGGAACTAGGACGCAGAAGCTGAGAGAGTGAAGGCGGGAGAGTCTTCCTCTATAACCAGTTCCCTCCATAGCCACCCACTTGTGATATATTGAAGGAGTCCTGAGGACACAGAGGGCTGCTAATGGCCAGGACAGTAGTTTGAATCCACCAGTACCTCCACTGGGGAGTGATGAGACTTTCTGCCCCAGTAAAAGTTCACAGTCTCGGGGGCCACAGAAGATTAAACCCACAGGGGAAATTCTACTCTGCCCTGTAGGGTCGGTATGAGTCAGAATAGACTCTATGCGGTGGATTTAAAGATTTATAGCCTTCTAAAATTTAGGTAGACTATTTGGGATGTAGAAAGTACCCTTAGGACTAAATGCCATAAGCCCCTAAAAATACTAAGTTCCTAACTTATTTGCTATATTTCAGAACACCAGACCATCTTCATCCATCCATCTATCATTCAATAAGTAAATAAATGTATTTCCTACCATGTGAATGACCATGTGTTAGATTCTAGGGAAGTCACCCAGATAATTTTGACCTTCCTTTAAGTGGTTTTCTTTAGGGAGAAAGTTAAAGATGTAGGGACAAATACAAACAGCGAAATAGCATAAATATCTATATAAATGCTAAAAGAAAACCTGTGGATATTCAAAGGTGACTTTGAGACTCAGAGAAATGTCTCTCAAAAAGGTAAACAATTCATCTGTCATGAGGGAAGGGCATGCATCAGGAGAGAGCTTATGTGAGCCATCTCAGAAATGGAAAGACAAAGTATATAGAAAAATAACAGAAGCATTTAGTATAGGCTCACGTAATTGCTTTCTCCTTAAAAAGTTTAAATGCCTTAAGAAAAAAACTCTGGCAAATCTAGATGGCAGGACGTGTTACATGGCAACAGTCCCAAACTCTTCAAAAAATGTTCACGTCATGCCACACACACAAAAACGAAAAAACACAGGAGTGGGCAGAGTGTTTTAAATGAAAAGACACACAGCTCCTAAATAAATTGTGTGATCCTTGGTTCAATTCTGTGACCAAGAAAATCTAAGAAAATAATTGCAAGTAGGGAATTTTAAATTTGGACAATACATTAGATGATATTATTTATAAATGTTAGATTTCTCAAGTAAGAGTGGGATTGTGGTTTTATAGGCAAATGTCTTTGTTCTAAGGAGATAATGTGCTAAAGTGTTTAGAAGTGGTTCAGCAGTGTAGGAGCCCTGGTCACGCAGTGGGTTATGAATTACTCTACTAACTCCAAGGTTAGCAATTCGAACCTCCCAGCCAGTCTGGAGGAGAAAGGTGAGACTTTTTGCTCCTACAGAGATTTACAATTTTAGAAACCCAAAAGCTTAATTCTATCCTACCCTTGAGGGCAATTTTTCTGCTACTGGATTCTTTAAATTTGAAATAGGCTTATCACATTAGTCTGAAGATTATAGTGCCATAGAGACATAATTCAGTTTTTGTATGTGCTAAAAATGTAGTCCCAAGAGAGAAAGAACTTAAGGACCCTGAATAGCACCGCCAGAGCCCTGGGGGTGTTGTGGGTAATGCATTGAGCTGCTAGCCACAAGGTCAGCAGTTTGAATTCACCAGCTGCTTTGTGGGAGAAAGAGAAAGGTGTCCATTCCTGTCAAGATTTCAAGTCTGAGAAACCCAAAGTGGTAGTTTACTCTGGCCTCTGTGGTTGGAATGGAGTCACTTGGAGTGAATTTGGGTTTTTTTTTTGGATTTTACTATCCGCCTCCATATTTTCAGTAAATTAAACAAGAAAAGGTTGAGCATTTATTTTACTGTAAACTTGACACAAATTTTTATTTACTTTGGCTATGATGAGGATGATCAAACCTGTATGCCTTCACTCCATCTCCTGTTTGACCAGTTGAACTTGGTTTTCAGGGTAGCCACAGAAACAGGGTAAATGCTGGGTAAATTTGACCTGTCCAAATCAAAGTATAACCCTTTCTCCTGTGAAAGGACGTAAAAGGCCAGCTTTCTCAATGTTAACTTTCATGGAAGAATCCATAAATGTTTCAATAGCCTTTCCTACTTCCCTAGAACATTTGTAGAATCATTCATACCAAATACTTTGGAGGGCCAGGTATTTGTTTTCTGTAAATCATTCTAAGATTATGCAAATAAAGGTAGGGTTGTGACAAAGTTACTAACCCACTCACTGCCATCACAGCAGAAAGCTGCTTTAAAAGGAGGAATGAAAGCAACATTTTCTGCCTTGAAAGTGGGAGATTCAAAGAGCACTAATTTAGAAGTCCTAAATCAGAAACCAGGTACTGACCAAACTAAAGACCTTCTGCCATCCAGCCAATACTGACTGATAGCAACCTTGTGTAAGGTTACGGTGACTGTCAATCTGTATAAGCAGAGACAAACTCCGCTTTCTCCTGCAGGGAATCTGGAGAGATGGAATTGCTGAACTTGCAATTAGCAGTCTAACACTTAGGATATCACCTTGTACTGACAGATGTGTGAACATATAGAGATTTGTTAGAAGAAGGTAGAAATTTACTGTTACCTCTAACAGACAAATAAAAATAAAAACGGGGCAATGTGACAATTTACGCAGACTAGGAACCTCCCCCGCTTTTCCTACAAATAACTTATCTTTTGTATTTTTGATTATTTTTATTATTTCCTTAAACAAACTTTTGAAAAGTGAAGTATACTAGCCATGTAAGAAAATGCAGAAATAAAAAATGTACTCCATGGAGTTACCATGGAGTCCAGGCTTAATTTTCAATTTTCCACTTTTATTGAAAGTGAAACTCTCAGGCCTGAAGTGTTTCTATAGTTGCCACAGGATGCCAGTTGTCACAAACATACTTGATCCTAAACAGTGGTGGTGATGTTCTTTAATATCAAGACTGTTATAAGGAATTCACAGAAAAATAGAATGAAAAAATCGTGGAATTTTGCCACAAACCTTTTGAAGCTTCCTCTTATACAGATTGTCCCAGCTTATGGTTTAAGTCATCATACATCTCTCAATTGGCTGTTGCATGTGAGGAGGTGGTGGTGTGTATGCTATTACTGTGGCATCATTAGTAGTGTATTAACTGATGTTATTCTCAGATATTCACTTTGATTTGCTCAATGCTACGATTTGCTTTTCAAAATACTGCCAAAGCAGTCTATGAAAAATAAATGCTATTTGATTTAGGTTGGACCCGATTTACAACAAAAGTCATCAGAAAGGAATGCTGCACTAAATTGGGGACTGCTTGTACTGATTTCCTATAAAGTTTCTTTCAAGACATCACTAAAGATGAGAATCCTCATCTATCTAGAAATAAAATACCACATGACTACAGCATTACGTCTGAGTTCAAATCCAGCCTCTGGCACTTACCCCTCAGTGAAATGGGACAAAATAAGGGATGTTGTGGTAGCCAATTGTATTTCATAAAAATCACAAATACGAAAATACAGAGCCTAACACATGCTTGATGTACATTTTCTTTCTCACTCTCACAATTTTGTTAGCCAACACTTTAAAACACTTGCAATTCTTTTTTTCTTTTTGGGTCAACATAATATTTTAAACACTTTAGAGATGAGAAAGTATTCAGTACATTATTTTTGTTTCAAACTATGTGCCAGAATCATTTTAGGCTATGTATGCTCTCCATGTCATGTCCATAAGTGTACACTTAAGAATGAATTTTCTGTATCACTTTGAAGAAGCATTTCAACAAGAGGTTTCCAAAGTAACTACTATCAAGACTTGATAGATTACTATGTATGGATCTATACAATTTAGTACCTTTCAATTCTGTGATTTAAACTGATTGCTTGCAGTAGAGTTGTAGATGTAGCAATATTGAGCTTAATTTTTTAAATCTTTTTATTGGGGGTTCACACAACTCTTATCACAATCCTTATATAAGTCCACTGTGTGCCAAGCACCTTTGTACATCAGTTGCTCTCATAATTCTCATAAGATTTGCTTTCTATTTAAGCCCTTGGCATCGGCTCTTCATTCTTTTCTCCTCCCTCCTCACTCCCCCCTTCATAATCCCTTGATAATTTATAAATTTTTATTACTTTGTCATATCTTACATTGTCCGATGTCTTCCTTTACCCACTTCCCTGTTGTCCATACCTCAGGAAAGAGGTTATATCTAGATCCTTATAACCAGTTCCCTCTTTCTACACCTCCCTCCCTCCTCCCTCCTGATATCACCACTCTTACCACTGGTCCTGAAGAGACCATCTGTCCTGAATTCCCTCTATTTCCTGCACCTCCTATACCTAACCAGATTTGGGATCATGATAGTAAGAAGGAGGAAGCATTGAGGAACTAGAGGAAAGTTGTATGTTTCATCATTGATACACTGCACCCTAACAGGTTCATCTCTTCCCTGCAGCCCCTCTGTAAGGGGTAGTTTGTTACCTACAGATGGATTTTGGGTTACCAACATGGACAAAAAATAAATAAATAAGTGAAGCTTTTTAGGCCACATCTGTAACAGGGTTAACAAGATAAAAGCTTAGCTCTCCCTGAGTTTCAAGATTCCATCTTAAAATAAGATGACCAATAATTAATGGGGAACGTGTCAGTATTTTATTTCAATTAAACCAGTTAGTCATATGTAAGAAAGGTAATTTGAGTGAAAGTTAGAATGCATATAAACAGCACAACTGAACCTTGTCCTTGCTCTTCACTGTCTGGTCGATTTGAAATACTTCCTTCCCTAAGAAACATAAAGGAAAAATGATGACTACAAAAAGGAATGACTTAGACTATCCCTTTCTCACATCCATGGGGATATGACAAAGGTTAACTACTTGTGTAAATAATTACCCAGGTACTCATATACCCAGATAACAGTTTCTGATAAGAAATTCCAAAGGCAAATTTTGAGACAATGTGAAAAGATAGCATGAGAGAGAAAAGAAAAGATTATCATACATATATGGCAAGTGACACCGTAAGGTAGGCCACCCAAGAAAATAATACAGCCCCTCAAAGCCCTTTAGGCCCCTGACCCCTTGGTGCAGGATTGATCTCAAGGTTGGCTTCCCAGGAATACTTATCAATGAGATGAGACAAATGGTTTTTAATCCAAATTTCCACTCTCGAACTTCTATTCTCCATGGATAACTCTCTTACTTAAAAGTGCAATGTGTAGCATACCATTGGTAGAAGGCTCTAGCTAATATTAGCTCTAGTAGGAGAAAATTCAGAGTACAGATGAACTATTCTAGTGGTAAATCAGATTCCCAATTTTAGTTTGCTTCAGATTAGAACCATCCAACCTTCCAGGTTTAATTAGCCAAACACAGGCTATCCAATCACAGAGACCTGGTTTCCAGTCACAAATGAATATCATTTTCTTTCTGTGTCAACCTGAAAAAGCTAACTTAATGGTCACCTCAATGTGTTCATCTGCTGATCAGGAAATAATGTTCATTTCTCTGTTACATTGATACTTGTTACATGACTGTTGTGTATTTTCTGGATTCCTGGATATTGTTTAAAATAATATTGAATGGAATTTTTCAAACTTCATGTGCACTTACCTGCTGTCCTGGATTATAATGTTCAAAGATATTAGAAGGAGATATTACATGTTGCCATCAACTGAAGTCCAATCCAGAGTGATCTCCTATGAAATATTGCTTTGTCCTGCACCATTCTCACAATTGTTCCTATGCCTGAACCCATTATTGCAGCCACGGTGTGAACCCCTCTCCTGGAGGGCCTTGGTATAACATGACCTGATATATGTGTTTGCTATAAGCTTAGGGCTACAGATAAAATCATATATTTGCCATTCTCAGTTGTTGGTATCAGGCACAGCATGATTCCCAGGCCTTTGATTCCTCTTCGCCACAATTGAGATCACTTGATCTTTGTGTTAGTCCAGGTAGACTAGAGAAACAAACTCATAGACATGCATAAGGATATAAGGGAATGGTTTATATACAACAGGAATGGAACATTGAGAAAGCCTCCCAACCCAGTCCAGTTCAAAGCCATAAGTCCGATATTACCTCATATGACCGATACCAGTCTGTAATGTCTCCTTCCCACTCACGAAGTCACAGGCCAGTGGTTGCAGAGTCTTGTGTATCCAGTTGGGGTAAAGGCGTCCCAACGTTGGCAGGGGTCTCCCCATGACTTCCCACTCTCAGGGCTCAGGGTTCATCGACAGCATCCAGTGGTGATAGAAGCAACTCAGTGCTGGCAGGGGTCTCCACGTTGCTCCTCCAGCTTCAGAGGTCTGGTTCCATCAAGGTAAGGCCATGTGGCTTCACCTCCAGCTCCTTCAGCTTCTTGAACACTACCATCTTGTCTTATCCGTAGTTCGTTGTCTCTGAGACTAACTCCCAACAGCTGGGGAGATGGCTTCTCATCTCCATGAGGGAAGTATCATGAGATTTCCCAGAAGTCTCAGGAGAAAGCCATGCCCACACAGAGGCCTCATTGGCTACTCAATGGCTATCTCCAGATTAACAGACTAGACTGCACCTCTACATCTCAGTCATGAAATTAACATAAGCACATGACTGCCACAATCTTCTTTATAATAAGCTCACCAAACCCGCTGCTATCAAGTCAACATCAACTTACAGTGAACCATAGGATAAAGTGGAACTGTTCCTTCGAATTTTCAAAAGCAGTTGGTGAGTTGGAACTACCAACTTTGAGGTTAAGAGACCTATCCTTAGCCCACTGTACAATATTAGCTCAATTCTTATTTGGAATAATACTTAAACCACTCCAAATCTACTTTCTAAGACCCATCAGAGAGCCTTAGTAACCACTGGTCTAGTTATAACATGGTGCCCTAATTTTAATAACTGGACAATTGCCTTTCTTCCTAAGTACTACTTCACACTATGAAGTCCAGGTCTTGTAAGTGGCCTTTGCTTGGCCCCTTCTTGTTTTATTCCAATACCATCCTAATACAGGATTGGCACCCTAGTCCTTAAATCAAATTCTCAAAATGTAGCACTCAGAAGAGAACCTTGCTCTCTCTTGAAAAGTTTTAGGTGGTTGAGTATGGGGCTTACATTATTGAGCCTGCCCTGGATTCTCTGCCCATTTTCTATCCATCCTTATGTTGTGATATCTTGTTTCACTAATCTTTGACTTACTACTTGCCAAGTCAAAAGTATATACCTAAGTTTGCATGGAAATATTTACAGAAATCTCAGTATGCTGTGTAAATATTTAAAAGAAAGAATGATCTAAAGATCACAAAAAGATAATGGAATGTGGCTTTCACTTAAATGCAGCATTGACAAAGTTAATCTTTAATTCTGTGGACTGATAGAACCAGTTTTAGTCATTCAGAAAATATTTTTCTGCTAGTAATTTAATTAGCAACTATAATTGTCATGTGCTGAGCACCATGTCAGAAACTAGGAGTGATATGGGGCACAGAGGCTACTGATAAGCTCAGTGAAAACCAGTGGTACAGTTTTAGGCATTCTGAATAGCTGTCCAGGGAGGCTACGCTGTTTTGAGCTGAAGCTTCATGAGTCAAGATGATGAAGGATCAAGGGTAGCACATTGTTTTCCAGGAAGACTTGAACCTCGTTTGGACAGACCAGGTCAGTGGGGCCCTAGTTTGCTCCTTTTCATGGAGGCCCTTGTTTGGACAGACCAGGTCAGTGGGGCCTTAGTTTGGACAGTGGGGTCCAACCTCGTTTGGACAGACCAGGTCAGTGGGGCCCTAGTTTGCTCCTTTATCAGAATATTCTTCCTGTGAAGTGTTGCTTCATTAACAGGAAGTTGAAGTTTGGATACAAAAGACATACTGAATCTTGATACTCAACTACTCCACTGATGTTCTCTAATTTGGTAGGATGATCATGTTCTCTCCTCAGATAATATGTAGGAATTCATTGGGCAATATCACCTAGTTCTTTGGCTTGAGAAAGCTTGTCTCAAGCTCAGATAAGCAGTTCTTTATGTTTCCCCAGATGCTTCCCAATGATTTTCTCTCCCACCTGCTTGCAAATTGTCTCCAGAATCCTACCATTCAATTTTCACAAAGGCAATAAAAAGGAAGGTGCAAAAATTGGTGTGGTAGTTAGATAATCTGTTGTCAATTTGAGGCTTAAGAGTGAAGGGGTGAAGAAAAAAAAAAGTGAAGGGGTGAAATTTAGTCCGTCAATCAGGTTGCAACTTGGTGGCCTCATTTCGATGCACTAAGGAGATAAGTAGCTTGTTGAAGGGGGGACACACCCTCATTCCTGTAAGACATTCCTGCATACAAGACACGTGGAGCTGCGTTAGAGCCTTGGAGCTGAAGGAGCCATGTGGAGAGACCTGGCAGCACTGAGATGCTTCCACTGCCACTGGACCTGCTGGCCTGTAATCTTCGTGCAGTCAGCATCATTTCATGTGCTGCATGATTCTGAAGGGGGATTTATAGATTAGTATCAGATATATGGGTTAGTATTGGACTTGTGAACTTGATCTTGACTGGGCTGGATGTTTTCTCAACATTCCATTGCTCTTGTATATAAAGCTATTTTTTTAAACACCAATGAGCGTCTGTGAATTTGTTTCTTTAGTCAAACCAGACTAACACAATTGGTCTTTTCCACTGCAGAGCAAACAAGTGAAGAAAATCATATTAACAGAGTTTCTTGAAGGATACAGGATTATTATAATAATAATCCAGGCTTACAAGGAAGAAGTTTTGAGAAAATGGAAAATTGCATTGGTGAGAAAAATCCCAGGAAAATTGCACCAAGGAATTATTTTCCATCATGACCATGTACCTGCTTAGTCTTCAAGGGTAGCAAGGACTGTCCTGGGAAAATTGTAGTGGGACGCTTTACCTCATCTGGACTTCCTTTTGTTCTCCAAGCCCAAAGAACAGTCAAATGAACAGGATTTGGATTACAGGAGAATTCCAAAACTGTGTTTGGACTTCGAGTACATTGAAGAGCACACTATTTTTCAGGGAAGGGTTAGAGAGATGGAAAGCTCTCTAACCTTCTGAAGTGTTATCACCCTAAGTGGAAGATGTGTTGAGAAACAGCAACTTCATATTTAAATTTTTGAGGCCTACTGATGGTTTTTATGACTTAAAAATAATTTTATTGGGGGTTTGTACAACTCTTATCAAAATCCATATCTCCATCTATTGTGTCAAGCACATTTGTGCATTTGTTGCCATCATCATTCCCAAAATATTTACTTTCTACTTGAGCCCTTGGTATCAGCTCCTCATTTTTTTCCTTCCCCCCATGAGCCCTTGATCATTTATAAATTATTATTTTATCATGTCAGGTGTCTCCCTTTAGCCACTTTTCTGTTGTCAGTCCTCCAGGGAGGAGGTTATATGTAGATCCTTATAATTGGTTTCCCTTTTCTATCCCACCTCCCTGCACCCTCTCGGTATGACCACTCTCACCACTGGTTCTGATGGGTTCATCTGCCCTGGGTTCCCTGTGTTTCCAATTCCTAGGTCATTATGCTTTTTGGACGAATGGTTTTATACATACTCTTGTATAAATGTCCTTAGACATTAATTTAAGTAACATCCAGAGAACAGAGAGAAGAGTTATCCAGGAATCCCATGTCAGAGGGAAAGGCATAAAAATTGTAGATGATGTGATCGTCTGTGTGGAAGATGCAAAGAACCAGACCACAGACCGAGAACTTACACAACGTCAAGCATTCCTGTTGGCCAACATTGACAGATAAAGATCCCATACTCAATAAAAAGTTTAAAATACCTGAGAATACTCAATTATATATACACAAACTTATGTGAAGAAAATAAATGTTTGCAGCTCGTTTGAAGAAAATTACGGAGTTAAGGAAGAGACATATTAATAAAACCCCAAAACCCCACAAACAAAACTCTGAATCCCTGTCATAGAGCTGATGCCAATTCCCAGTAACCCTGGAGGACAGACTCGAGCTGCCTCTGTGGGTTTCTGAGATAGTAACTCTCCACAGGAGTGGAAAGCCTCATCTTTTTCCTGTGATGCAGCTGGGGGTTTTGAACTGCTGACCCTACAGTTAGCAGCCCAACACATAAAACCACTATGCCACCAGGGCCAGCACTGCTAAAAGTCCTGTTTCTCTTCATTTAATCATAAACGATGTCTCAACCGAAATCAACCAACTAATAGTTATAGAACATGTCATTATGAGTCAGCTGCTGGTGCAGACATCACAGTCTCTGTGCTCATGTTTACATTCTAACGAGAAAAAGGGTAAACATGTCAACAAATAAATGAGGTCGTTCCAGATAGTCCTAAGTGCTGTGGAGACTCTTGGAGGCAGATGGACAAGAGCAGAACAGAAAAATAGAGCCATTTTAACCTTCAGACAGACTCTCACAGGAGAGGTCATCTGTGAGGTGAGACCTGAAATCCGAGCATGGATCCGCCATGCAAATATTTAGGGAACCATCCCCTGCATTCCAAGCACTAGGGAGACTGAGGGACAAAGGCCCTGAGTGTATAATGAGCTGGGCTGGTGAAAGGCACAGAGGGAAGGGTTTGTGGCTGGAAGCCAGTGGGGAAAGGAAAGGCGTGAGGAAGGTCAGTGGGGGTTTTAGCAGGTGCCCTCAGGACAGCTCTCGGGGGTGCCAGGTGTGTCAAAGTTGAGCCACGATTCTTAGAGTTTTTAATGGCTGGATTGCCAGACTTGTCTCCCAAGGCATCTGCGGGTGAGCTGTGCAAGGTCAATTGTGATCGTAGATAACGGGATGGGAGGAGCTTGAATTTTGTTCTGGGACCCATGGTGGTGTGCTTACATGTTGGGCTGTAAGCTGCAACATCAGTAGTTTGAAACCACCAGTTGCTCTGTCGGGGGAAGATGGGACTTTCTAGTCCCCTAAAGAGTTGCAGCCTCGGGCTGAGCCCCAGTGGCGTAAGTGGTTGAGTGTGGGACTGCGGCCCGCGGGCTTAGTGGTTCAAATCCAGCGACTGCTCTTAGGAGCAGTGCTGGGTAGCTCCCACGACCACTAGAGGGCAATGATGCCCTGCCCCCCCAAAAAACAGAAAAAGAAAAACAGTCTCAGAAACTCACAGGAGCAATTTTAGTCTGCCCTATTTTTGCTCTGCAGTATTCGATGGTTGCACGCAGGGGAGTGCAGTGATCAGAGGGTAGTTTTGTCTGCCTTGTGACTGGGGAGAGGGAGGGTAGAAAATTCGGAGGCAGAGGCCGGGTAAGGTAGAGATGCTAACAGTTTTGACGAGGGTAGTAGAAGGGGAAGTAGTAGGACGTGACCCCGTTCAAGATATAATTTGAGGTGGGTGTGTGCTGTGGGAGTAGGCATGTATTCATTTGAGTAAAGGGAAATGAAAGATACAATACAGGGCCGGTCAGCATAACACAGCCAAAAAGTGAGAAATGACCAAGAGAAAAAGACAAGAATACTAAGTACTATTATATGCACAGACCTGCATTACCAGTAATAACAGATAACCATTTACAATGAAAACATAGGCAGATGTAGAAGCTCAACAGGCGTGGGACAGCATGTGGAAGTACACCATCAAGTATACACAATGGAGCCTTAAACAACATGGTCCGAACCATACAATTCCAGTTATTCATGCATTTTTAAAATTTTTTTGCCATTGCCATTACAGTGAGCTCAAGTATGGCATGTGTATCTAATTAAAATGTAGTCTGACCAAATTGATGCATATGGAAATGTGGTGATGAAGCCTGAGGGTGCCCGGCTATCAAAAGATATAGCATCTGGGATCTTAAAGTCTTGAAGGTAAACAAGCAGCCATCTAGCTGAAAAGCAACAAAGCCCACAAAGCACACCAAGCCTGTGTGATCACCAGGTGTCGAAGGGATCAGGTATCAGTCATCAAGGAACAAAAAAAGGATGTCATTGTGATTAAGGTAAAGTTCAGATTGGGGACCTGTGTTAGTCTGAGTAGATTATAGAACAAATTCATAAACACATGTAAATATATATGTATGCATATATGATAGTTTTATATAAAGAATAATTGAGAAAACATTCCAACCCAGTCCAGTGCAAGGTCATAAGGCCAATATTAGCCCATATGTCCTATGCCAATCTAGAAAGTCCTCTTCAGACTCATGGAACACATGCAATGATGTCAAATACAGAACAATCACAAGCCAATGAGTAGAATGTCCTTGAATGCAGTGGTGTTGTAAACATCTCAGTGTTGGCAGAGGGCTCCAAGTGGCTCCTCCAGTTCACAAGGCATGGGGTCTATCAGCATAGTGGCATGTGTCTTGTCAGTAGAGCGACTCCAGGGGAGTAAGCAGAGAGATCGTGTCTTCTGCCTCCACAAAGAAGTTACCAGATTTCTCAGAATTCTCAGGAGAAAACCATGCCCACTCAGAGGTCTCATTGGCTATCACCAGATTGACTGGCTAGACTTCATCCCTACACTCTTAATCCTAAAATTGACACCAGATGAGGTGACTGCCACAGGACCCAAAGATCATTTCTAGGCAACTGGACATTCTCTTACTGAAGGATCATGGGGAGGAAATGAGTCAGTCAGGGTGCAGTGTAGCAACAATGAAACATACAACTTTCCTCTAGCTCTTAAATACCTCCTCCACCCATGATCCCAATTGGAATCCCAATTGGGATCTCATGATCCCAATTCTACCTTACAAATCCGGCTAGACCAGAAGATGTACACTGGTACAGATTAGAACTGGAAACAGAGGAAATTCAGGACAGATGAATCCCTTAGGATCAATGGTGATAGTGTAATACCGGAAGAGTGGAGGGAGGGTGGGGTAGAAAGGAGGAACAGATTAAAAAGATATACATAAAACCCCCACCCTGGGAGATGGACAATCAAAAAATGGGTAAAGGGAGACATCGGACAGTGTAAGATATGACAAAATAATAATATTTCAAAATTATCAAGGGTTCATGAGGGAGGGGGAGTGAGGAAGGAGGGGAAAAAATGAGGAGCCGATTCCAAGGGCTCAAATAGAAAGCAAATGTTTTGAGAATGATGATGGCAGCAAATGTACAAATGTGCTTGACACACAATGGATTATGTGTGGATTGTGATAAGAGTTGTACGAGTCCCCGATAAAATGATTTAAAGGAGGAAAAAGAAAAAAATAATAAAATGATGTATTAGGAAAAAAGAGAAAAAAACGTGTTCTGAAACTAACAGTGATGGACTGTGCACACAGAGATGATTGGCATCAAACGTTGTTTTAAAGTTGGTGCTCACAACACTTGAGTTTCCTCTAATAACAACAGGAACAGAATTCATGTATGGGTAGACCCACACCTTTCAAAGCTGTCACATTCAAGGGTCAATTGTCAATTCGATGTGGGTTTTCTACTGCTTGAAAGTTGGGGCCTCTCACCCCCAAGTTGTTCAAGGGTCAACTGTATATAGGTTTGACAAAGGGTATTCTCTACAGTTATACATGCTGTAAATGCAGCCACATACTTACCAGAGCATGCAGGAAGTGAAAGTCTGAGGAACATCCAAAGGTAACCGAGCACCTTAAGAGACTGAGTCACTGGACCTGAAGGCTTGCAACCATTGTCCCTGAGGATATCTAGGTCAGTTGCTATCACACAGTCCACAAGACATTGGTGAGTAGAGATTAAGAGGATCTTTGAAGTTTGCAGGAGGCCATCTAAGATGCAACTATTAGTCTCTCCTTGGCAGTTGCCGCTCCCTACCACTGTGATCCGTATTACAATACGTGTGGACAGCGTAGGAGAAAAGAAAACAAAACCAATCTCACAGCCATTGAGTCAACTCTGACTCATGACTCCTTAGGGCAGGGCAGAAACCTGTGGGGTTCCAAGACTGTAGCTTTTTACAGGACTATGAAGTTTCCTCTTGCTCCTGCAGAGCAGCTGGTGGTTTTGAAATGCTGCCCCTGGAGGTTGCAGCCCAAAGCATACACTGCTACATCACCAAGGCTCCTGACAGAGAGGAAGATAGAACAAAACTTTAAATCACACACACAAAAACAGATTTTGTTACGGGTCTGATAGAAACGGATGGGATCATCCAGACTATGGCCCTTAGACATCTTTCAAAACTGGATCTGAACCCACCCATCGGGTCACCTCGCATTTAAACCAATCGATCGACCTCTACAGTGAACACATGAGGATGGACACTTCCGTGCCATCAGTCATTTGAGACCCAAAGAGCAGCATTTACCAAAACTCAAGGTTCAGAAGGCAGGAAGGGGCAGGAAAGAAAGATAAATGGAAGCAGGGAAACCAGAGAGGAAGTGGGAAGAGTATTACTACATTGAAGTGATTGACCTGGTGTTAGGAAATAAAATGTGTGTAAAGCTTTGAATGGAAAATGAATGTGTTCTGTACAGTTTCACCCAAATGACAATAAAATGTTCTACACCTTTTCTCTGAAAAAGGTCTAATTTGGAGGCAGCATCCACAAGGCTTACTGATAGATTAGAGGTGGGTGACTGAGTTTATGATGATTCTTGGATTTTTTAACTAAATAACTGAGTGGGTGATGGTGACATTTACTGAAATGAGAAAGAAGGTTTTAAGGAGCAAAATCATACTTAAAATATGAGTTCTTGAATAAAACAATAAGCAGATCGATTGACGTGAAAGCAAAAATAGGCACATTTTTCCTCTGGCCACCTTTTAAATATTAAAATGACAACTGAAAAATTAGAGAACACTTCCAAATAACTGATGAATTGATGAAAAATTACAGTGGAAATTAGAAAGTATTTAAAAATAAATAACCATAAGAACACTGAATAGGGCTGAGCCCTGGTGGCGTAAGTGGTTGAGTGCGGAACTGCAGCCTGCGGGCTTGGCGGTTCAAATCCAGCAGCAGCTGGGTAGCACCCATGACTACCAGAGGCAGTGATGCCCACAAAAAAAATTAATTAATTAAAAATAAATTTTAAAAAAAGAACACTGAATGTATAAATGTTCAGAAGGAAAAGAAAAAAGGCTTATAATAAATGAAACCAGTCTCTGAAAGTAATAGCTTCACCCATTTTCTGGGAAATACAAAGATCTTGGAATATTCATTAGTCCAAATTTGATATCTATTTATTCAAATATTATGTATCTGTACTGTTTTTTAAATCTATTGATCAAGGAAGGAGGTAGGTTAAAATATTACCATTTAATGGTGATAGGATCATTTCTCCTGATAATTTTGACAATTTTAGCAACCTGTATATTAAAGTTAATTTATTAAGCTTAGAATCATTATATCGCTTAGATGACCTGGGAACTCCTTTGGCACAGTGGATGAAACATTGGGCTGTTAACTTCAAAGTTGGGAGAAAGATGTGGCAGTCTGCTTCTGTAAAGCTTTATAGACTTGGAAACCCGAGAGGGCAATTCAGTTCTGTCCTGGAGGATCTCAATGATACTGGGTTTGGGTTTTGTGTATTTTAGCTTTCTGGTGACTTGATATTTTCTCCATTATGTTGTTATTGTTGTTGTTAGGTGCCTTTGAGTTGATGCTCACCCTATTGGCAACAGAATGAAACACTGCCCAGTTCTGCGCCATCATCACAATGTTTCTTAAGCTTGAGTCCATTATTGTAGCCACTGTGTTAGTTCATTTCATGCCCATGAGGACATTCCTCTTTTTGCTGCCTTTCTACTTTACCAAGCTTGGTGTCCTTCTCCAGGGACTGGTCTTTCCCAGCAATGTGTTCAAAGTAAGTGAGATGAAGTCTTGTCTCCCCCATCCTAAAGAACACTCTGGCCTTACTTCTTCCATTTCAGAACGGTGTGCTTTCTTAGCAATGCATGGAATGTTCAAAATTCTTTACCAGCACCACAATTCCAATGCAATAATTCTTTTCTGTTTTCTATATTCATTGTGCAACTTTCACACATATGTGAGGCAATTGAAAAATATCATGGTTTGGGTCCGGCATATCTTGGTCCTCAAAGTAACACCCTTGTTTGTCCATGCTCAAATGAGGTCTTGGGAAGCACTCTGCTCCATGCCACACTTCTTTTGACCTCTTGACTGCTGCTTTCATGAGCATGGGCTGTGGATTCAAGCAAGACACAATCTTTGACAACTTCATGATGCTATCATGATGTTAAATATGGCCCAGTTATGAGGATTTTCATCATCTTTACATTGATCTCTAATCCATTTTGAAGGAGGCAATCGTGATTTCATCATCAAGTGCTTCAAATCCTCTTCACTTTCAACAAGCAAGGATGTGCTATCTGCATTCACAGATTGTTAATAAAACTTCCCCTAATCCTGAAATCACATTCCTTTTCATATAGTCCAGCTTTTCTGCGAATTCGCTCAGCATACAGATTGGATAAGTATGGTGAGATGATACAACCTGCCTCACAACTTTCCTGATTATAAACCATGCAGTACTCCCTTTTTCCTTTCACACAACTGCCTTTTCTATCCACGTACAAGTTCCAAATGAGCACAATGAAGTGTTTTGGACTTTCTATTCTTAAGGCTATCTATAGTTTGCTATGACGCTCACAGTTGAAAGTCTCGGCATAGTCATTCAGATACAAATAAACATCTTTCTTGTGTTCTCTGCTTTCAGCCAAGATCCATCTGACATCAGCAGTGATTTCCTTTGTTTCATGTCTTCCTAATCCACCTGAACTTCTGGAAGGTGATACCATTGTTGGATAATCTGCAAAAATTTACTTACTTGTGATCGCTATAATGTGAGCTTTCTGTTGGGTAATTTCTCTTGGGAAAGGGGTAGAAACATGGATCTCTTTCAGTCAGTTGGTCTAGTAGTTGTCTTCCAATGTTCTTGGCATTGTTGAGTGAATGCTTCCAGTGGTTCAGTTGATATTCCATTAATTCCTGGAGCCTTGTTTTTTGCTAATGCTTTCAGTGAAGCTTGGATGTTTTCCTTCAACATTGTTAATTAAAGTCCCACATCAGTTGTCTTTGAGTTAATGAAAGAGGAGATTACCCTGGGGTGTAAGAATGGCCTTTTCAGACCAGTTGGTCATCATTTCAAAGAGAGACAGTGGTTCTTCTGTATTAGGGATGTGGAAACTGATATTTACATGGCCTATTAGTCCACTGGACTAATTGTTTCATTGTTTCTTTTGATTTTCATCACTCTTCTTTCCACTGTATAGAGTGAGGCCAATGATACCTTAGATGGCTGCACATGAACTTTTAAGACCCCGGTCACTAACCACCAAATTAAGATGTGGAACACTGTCTTTTTGAACTATGTTGTGCCAATTGACTTGGTGTCTGTGAGCATACCCACTTTCATGAAACTACAAGGACCTTGGATTGTTTTTAAAGTGATCAGGTTTTAAGTGGGACACCATTGACAGTGGGACAGAGGGTTCTTGATTAAAAAATTGGTCTATATGGAGCAATGAAAATGTTCATAGAGGGGCTGAGCCCCGGTGGCGTAGTGGTTGTGCGCGGGACTGCAGCCCACTGGGATGGAGGTTCAATTCCAGCAGCGGCTCCACAGGAGCAAAGGCTGGGCCTCCTACTACCACCACCAGAGGGCAGTGATGCCAAAAATATGTTCATAGAACGCAAAAGTAATATTGTAATAAATTTATTTAATTTTAAAATGCTGCGTGACGTGGTACAAATTGCTGAAAAGCAGCACATCTGGTCATCTCATTTTAATTCCATTTACCACTCTTTCAGTCTACACGTTATTGTTGTCTAGCTCAGTTTCACTTCATTTCTCTAAGCCAAGAACTAACTTATTATTGCTCTTTTACTCAGTTAAGTGATTTTTTTAGGCTTGTCCATTTTACCATGTTCTTTGATCATAGTCCTTTCTTACCCTCAGACTTTCTCCTGGGTTTATAATCCATCACCTTGAATTATAGTCTCCAGATAATCATACACTAAGAGTTTGCTGTTAAAAGGTTCCCATTTTTGTTAGTCAGAAAATGATTTTATTTTACCAGCATACTTGGAAGATTATTTTGCTGCATGTAATAGTATGGTTTGACATTTATCTTCTCTCAGCACAATAACACTTCACTGTCTTTCTAGCTTCCTTTGCCGCTGTTAAGAAATCTCCTGATAGTTTAAATGCAATTTCTTTACAGATAAACTCTTTTCTCTTGATGTGTCTAATTTCACCTTCTTGCATTTAGTATTATAAAGTTCTACTATAATATGTCTGTGTGAATTTTAAAAATTTATTCTGATTACCATTCCTTAAGCTTCCTGGATTAATGTTTTCTAGCACCATACGAGATTCAATACACCCTCCACCATCATCTGTCTGATCAATATTATTTGTCCTTTCTTATTTGTTATTTCCTCCTGGAACAACAGTTAAAGATATTTGGGGGTTTCTCTCTGTGTCTTTTATGTCTCTTAATATTTTCTTAGCGTTTCCTTCTTCTGAATTTTTTGTAAATTTCCTCTTGTCACGAGTTGGGGCTTCACCTGTGGTCACTCTGCTCTTTAAGCAATCCACTAGATTTCTCATTTACATTTTTATACTTTTAATATGGAGACTTTGGTTCTTTTAAAAATCACTGTGGTTGGATCTGATGATTTGTCATATTGACAATCATTTTCAGCATTCTTTAACTGTGTTTATATTTTGTTTTGTATCCAGTCATTCTATTATTTGGAAACTTTAATGCCTGGCTCTTTAGTCTGTTGCTTTCACTGTTTCAAGTGTTTGAGGCCAAGTTTCTAGAAAATATATGTGTACATTTGTGTTTAATGAGTACTGAGTGTGTTCTTCTTTTAGGAGTTCTAACTGCAAACTGCAAAGCTGTTTACATTTCTTTATAATATTTTACTTTATATTCTTGAACTGGCCTGTGAAATTTTCTATTCAAGTCTTTCACTTTATCATTTCTTCCACTTGCTTGCAAGTTTCAGAGTCTCTTCTTTTTTTAAAAAAAATCATTTTATTGGGGGCTTATACAACTGTTAGCACAATCCATCCGTCCATCCATTGTGTGCAAAGCACATTTGTATATTTGTTGCCATTATCATTCTCAAAACATTCTCTTTCTACTTAAGCCCTTGGGATTAGTTCCTCCTTTTTATGCCTCTCCACCCTGCTCCCCCCTTCCTCATGAACCCTTGATAATTTATAAATTATTATTATTTTGTTATATCGAACACTGTCCGATGTCTCCAGTCACCCATTTTCCTGTTGTCGTACCCCAGGGAGGAGGTTACATGTAGTCGTTATAATCGGTTCCCCCTTTTACTCCACTTTCCGTCCATCAGAGTCTCTTCTGATATCCACTTTGATCTTTTCTTTCCCATATTTTTATGATCTTTTGATTTCTTCACGAATGATGGTTTTGATGTCCTCCCACAGCTCACCAGGTCTTCTGTCATTGAGTGCTGAATGCAGTACATCTGTTCTTGATCTGTTCCATAGTCAGCCTCCGTCCGAGTTTTGGCTGCTGCTATTCAGCTTCTCCATTTACTCTGCCAACAGATGTAGTCAATTTGATTTCTGCATCTCTCATCTGAAGAAGTTCATATGAATAGTCATTGTTTATGTTCTTGCAAAATGGTATTTGTGATGAACAAAATTCTATCATGCAATCTCCAGCCTCATTTCCATCACCAAATCTACACATTCCAGCTACTGTTTCTTCCTCTTTGTTCCCAATTTTTTGCATTCTATCACCAATAATTATCAATGTGTCTCAATGGTATGCTTGATCAATTTCATACTGAAGATGTAGGTTGAATTCTCAACCAACTTTAGCATCACTAGCTAAAATGGTTGGTGCATAAATTTGAATAACAGTTATACTGACCGGGCTTCCTTGTATGGGGATGGATATTATCTTATCACAGACAACATTATACTTCAAGATAGATTTTAAAATGCCCTTTTGAGCCATGAATTCAATGTCATTCCTGTTAAATCTGTCATTTCCAGCATAGTAAACCATATGATGGCCAACACTAGTCTACTTCAGCTTGCTAACACTGAAGATATCAATCTTTATGGGAGCTATTTCATTTTTCATATCTTCCAATTTTCATAGATCCAGACTTCATACATTTCCAAGTTCTGATTATTAATCGATGGTTGCATTTGTTCCTTATGGTTGTGAGTCACGCCCATTCACCAAATGAAGGTCCTGAAAGCTGTGCTCCCAAAGCTTTGCTCCCGCTACATTATCCTGATTCACCCTATTTTGAGAAGGCAACTCTTCCTCAGTCATACTTTGAGTGTCTCCAATCTGAGAAACTCACCTTCTGCCCTACTTGTGACAACGTTCTGCTTCTATTCTTGAAGTTTGCCGTATCTGTCAATGTTTTGATGCTATCCATATGTTTTCAGTGACTAATTTCTCAGACATGGATAGCATAGTCATTCTTCGCAGTCTATTCATAGTCTGGACACTCTGCTGAAATCTGTTTGAGTGACCATGCTGGTTACCAATGACACAATTTCCAGCCTCACATCAGCACACAAGCTACCACAATATGATGAACTGACAGATGAGTGGTAGTTTCTATGAAGTGAGTCAAACAATAGCTCTAGGCCCTTAAAGACTGAAGGGAACAAGAACAAAAATAAAAACATTAAAAGAAGCAATTTTAAGATAAATTTATAAAATTTCCAGATAATCAACTTGAATGGCATTAGTGAACTAAACTCCAGGCAGATATGTAAGTCTAGGATATCATTTGAGATTGATATGTGAGGGTTATTGTGTTGTTGCTGCTGTTGTTTTAGTTCAGCTCAGCAGTTTTTCCTTTAATTTTCAGCAGCGAGACTATATTTCGCTGGGCCACACACCATCAGTCACTGTCTTCAAATTCATTCCAACACACAGTGATCCCACAGAAGAGAGCAAAATGCCTCTTCCAACTTTCAAGATAATTCTTTATGAGAGTAGAAACCCTCACGTTTCTCCCCTGGAGATCCTGGGGGGTTCAGACTGCAGCCCTTGTAGTTAGCAGCCCAGTTTGCCCCTCACAGGGCTTTTATCTTTAACTCAGTAAATTTCTCAGTCCTTGGAAATATATTCCACTTTGGAGTAATGGCAGAGAAGCATTTATAATGTTCTACCCACCCTGCATCTTATGATCTAATAACATTCAGGTCTTGTACCCTTCCCAGCATTTTATAAGCACTTGATAAAATACCCTTCGTTATCTACTTAAGTCTAGAAATATAATTCTAACGGTCAGTGTGTGGGGCCATTAAATGACTCATCAAGAGCAGAGCCAGGTTTGGACCCAGACATTCTGGATCCCCAGGGCAGTGACTCCTTCATGTGAACACCCTCCCTTCCTCTGCCAAGGAATGAATCAACTGGCTAATGTGGTGGTAGCAATATCCTTTTACTAATTCAATTTCTTCCAATTAATTTTATAAAGACCAAAGGACATTGCATTAGAGCTATCAAACAAATGTTTGAATTAAGGTTTATGTGTCATTTAGATATCTGCATTAAGTTTCCCAGCTGTATAAATTTATTTCCACTTAATTCGAATTTCCTAAGAAATCTGACCTAACACATTTTTAAAATAAGCCATTTATTATTGACTTCAAAATGAAAAGAAAATCAAAGAGTTAAGCTAATTAAATAAAATGCCATCATAACTGATTGTAAAGAAACACCCTTAAAGGGACAGTTCAGAAAAATAAATCAGCTGTGAAACAGGCTGCCAACATTGCCAAGTAATGAAATTATGTTTCTTCCTACACTTCACTATTATAACTAACGTCTCATCTGTAAAATTACCAATAAATCAATCTAAGACTTATTGTTCAGATTTTACCTAACAAAATATACTAGCACTTCTTGTTATTAGAGTTGTGTTTTTCTAATTCTAAAGACACAAGAGACCATAATGTCTTACATAAATTCTGCTGGTGTTTCATTTACTCTGTAGCTATTCAATAGAATTATCAAATTATTATTACAAACTACCTAACATAAAATTGTAAATGAAGTGGAGCATCTCCTTATCTAATCTAATGCTACATAGTGTTTATTAACTCTAAATTAAAAGCTGCAAGACTTAAATATACAACACCATAGTTTAATTTTTTAGTCATATAGCATAGATTTAGTATCCTGTCTTAGCTGTCTAATTTTTCATCCAAACCAAAGGCACATTCAGCCTAGTCATCAGAAAGGTTAGAAGACCGAAGTTCCTCTTGCCAAGCGTAGACCATAAAACAAATCAGAATATAAGGATCTCATAGTAGAGGCTATGTTCAGGTTTATCTGGCTAGAAGTCAAACAGGAGGCCATCTGTTTGTGGAGAGTGTGAGCATTAAAAGAGTAAGCCAAAATAATGGGAAGTACACCTATTGTACAGAAAATAGTGTTGTGTTTCACTTAGAAGACAATGCAAAAAAATTAAAGTTAAGAATGAAGAGCTAAAGTGGTCTTTTATCAATTTTCTTAAAGGCAACCACTTGAAAGGTAACTGGACAATCAAGTGAACCAACTCTAAGTAGCAAATTGGTTTTTAAGGTGCCTTTATCACTGATCCCGTCACTTGTCCGTCTCTTTGTTGTATAGTAGTGGCTTGTGTATTACTGTGATGCTACATGTCATCACAGTATGTCACCCGTATTTCTAACGCCAGTAGAGTCACCCAAAGTGAGCAGGTTTCAATGAAGCTTTCAGACTAAGAACAGACAATGAAGAAAGAATCAGCTGCCCACTTTGGAGGAAGTAGACCCTGAATACCTCATACAAAGCATGGAAACATTGTCAGATACTGACAGCCTAAAGAACGGAAACAGAACATTGTGGGTGACAGTGCTGGGGGATTGTCACCTCAGGTCTTAAGGCACTGGAAATAAGACTAGGATGGAACTACTCTCTCAAAGTAGCGTCGAGAATGGTGACAGAAATGGAGGGAAGCCTGTGAGAGTAGGGTCTTGATCTTCATTTGCTGATGGGGTACAACTCAGGATGAGAAGAAGAAGCTGTAAAAATCTACTAAAAATCACAACTTGGAATGTATGAAGCATAAATCTAGGAAACTTAGAAGTCATAAAAAATGAAATTGAACACATAAAGATCAATATTCTATTGATTCTATTTCAGCACTAGAGAGCTGAAATGGACTGGTATCGGTCATTTTTAAATGGAAAATCATATGACTTACTATGCCAGGAATGGCACAATCAAGAGGAATGGCATTGTATCCATTGTCAGAAAGGACATTTCAAAATTAATGTTGAAATCCCATACTGTCAGTGATTGGAATGTGAAAGTTGGAAACAAAGATGAAGGAACAGTAGTTGGAAAGTACGATCTTGGTGATATTTAAGAAGTTGGGGACCCTGTGAGTGAATTTTGCAAGACCAATTACTTTTCATCAAAAATGCCACTTGCAACAACTCAAATGGCAACTTACATCTGGATGGAATCCACAGATGGAATCCACAGAAATCACAGAAATCACATTTGTGGAAAGAGAAAATGGGGAAGTTCATTATCAGCAGCTAATCCAGGCCAGGCACTGACTATGCAGTAGACCATCACTTGTTTAAATGTAAGTTCATGTTGAAGTTGAAGACAGTTCAAATAACTTCATGAGAGCCCAAATATTACCTTGAGCATATCCCACCTGAATTTCAAGAACAGATTTGCTCCATTGAACACTAATGACAGAAGATCTGATGAGTTATGGGAAGACATCAAGAACATCATTTAAGAAGAAAGCAAAAGATCATTAAAAAGAAAGAAAAGTTTAAGTGGCTGTCATAAGAGACTCTGAGACTTGTTCTTTTTTTGCCTTAATAATTTTTTTGCCTTAATAATTTTTATTCACTTTATGTTTTCATTTTATTTGCACATCAAAATGACTCCAGTTAATAATCCATGTTCTGACTTTTGTACCATATTTTTGTTATTGTCCTTTTCTCTTTTTTAATTATTGAATCATTTTATCATACAACTCATCATAATCCACACAATATCCATTGTGTCAAGCACTTTTGTACATTTGTTCCCCTTATCGCTCTCAAAGCATACTTTCTACCTGAGCCCCTGGTATCCACTCCTCACTTTCCCCTCCCTTTCTGTTCCCCCTCCCCCATGAACCCTTGATAGTTTATAAATTATTATTATTTTGTCATATCTTATACTATCCAATGTCTCCCTTCTCCCACTTTTCCACTGTCCATCCCCCAGGGAGGAGGTTATATGTAGATCCTTGCAATCTGTTCTCTCTTTCTACCCCACCTTCCCTCCACCCTTCCATTATCACCCTTCTCATCTCTGATCCTGCAGGATTTTTCTGTCTTGGATTTCCTGTGTTTCCAGTTCCTGTCTGTACAAGTGTACATCCTCCATTCCAGTTGGATTTGTGAGGTAGAATTGGGAACATATAGTGTGTGTGGGAAAAAGCATCTAGTGGTACATTGTATGTTTCATTGTTGCTACACTGTGCCCTGACTGGCTCATCCCTTAGCCAAGAGGCTTCTGTGAAGGGAATATCCATTTGCCTAAAGATGGGCTCTGGGGTCCCACTCTGCACTCCCCCTCATTCACTGAAATATACTTTTTTGGATTTTTTTTTGCATCACTGCCCTCTGGTGGTGGGAGTAGGAGGTCCAGCCTTGCTCCTAGAGAGCTGCTGCTGGATTTCAACCTCCAACCCAGTGGGCCGCAGTCCCATGCACAACCACTATGCTACCAGAGCTCAGCCCGAAATATACTCTTAATCATGAAATATCTAAAGCAAATGGGGATAATGTTGAGGCTAAAGAGCTGAATAGGTGCTGAGGCCTGGTGGCGTAGTGGTTGTGCGCGGGACTGCAGCCCACTGGGTTGGAGGTTCAAATCCAGCAGCAAGGTTGGGCCTCCTACTCCCACCACCAGAGGGCAGCGATTCCTCAAAAAAAAATTAAAAATTAAAAGTAATAAAAAATTTTTAAAAAGAGCTGAATAGAAAATTTATAAAGGACAGCTTGAGAAGACAAAGTAAATTATTATAAAGATCAAGAGTTAGAACACCAAACAGGAAGAACATGCTCAGTATTTCTTTTTTGTTTTGTTTTGTTTTTGCTTTTTGTGTGGCATTACTGCCCTGGTGGGAGTAGGAAGCCCAGCCTTGCTCCTGGAGAGCAACTGCTGAATTTGAACACCATCCTGTGGTGGGCTGCAGTCTCGCACACAACCACTATGCCACCGAGGCTCAACCTCTCAGTATTTCTTAATCTGAAGGAACTTAAGAAAAAAAGTTAAGCCTCGAGTTGAAATCTTGAAAGATTTTTTTGGACAAAATACCGAATGATGCAGGGAGCATCAAAAGAAAATGAAGCAGGGCAGAATTACTTTACCAAAAAGAACCCACTGTCTTTCAGCCATTTCAAGAGGTAGCATATGAGCAAAAACCAATGGTACTGAAGGAAACTAAAGCTGCATGGGAAGGAGTAACCAAAAACAGACTTGAGGAATTGTTGAGATATTTCAACAAGTGGATGAAGCACTGGAAGCGCTCACTTGTCTATGCTAGGAAAGTTGGGAGCTACTTGGTCAAATGACTGGAAGCGATCCAGGTTTGAACTCATTCCAAAGAAAGGTGACTCAACAGAATGCTCAAATTATAGAACGATATCATTAATAACACAGGAGAGTAAAAATTTTTTCTGAACATCACCCAACAATAGTTACAGCAGTACATTGATAGGGAACTGCCAGAGGTTAAGACTGGAGTCAGAAGAGGAAATGAAGCAAAGGATATCATTGCTCATGCCAGACGGATCTTCACTGAAACAGAGCATACCAAGGGGATGTTTACTTGTCTTTTATTGACAATACAAAGACATTTGACTACATGAGTGTGTTAGTCTGGGTAGACTAGAGAAACAAATCCATAAACATGTATATGTATATAAGAGAGAGTTTTATACAAAAGGTAATTGTACGATGAGAGAATGTCCCAACCCAGTCCAGATCAAGTCCATAAGTCCAATATTATCCCATATGTTAGACAGCAATCTATAAAGTCCTCTTCAGACTCATGAAACACATGCAAAGATGCCAAATGTAGAAAATCACAGGCCAGAGGGTAGACAGTCTTTGGATCCAGTGACATTGTAAACATCTCCGTGCTGGCCTGGGTCTCTGCATGGCTTTTCAGCACCCAGGCTGCATCAAGGTGGGTCCTTGTGGCTTCTCCTCAGGGATGTCTCACCAGGAAGTGAACCTTATCAATCGAATGTCTCCAAGAGAATGAACCAGAGAGATAGTATTTCTGCCTCCCACAAGGAATTACCAGATTTTCCAGAATTCTCAGAAGGCCAGACCCATACAGAGATCTCATAAGTTATCTCCAGATTGACAGGCTGGACTCCACCCTTACACTCTTAATACTTAAATTGACACCAGATTAGGTGACTGCCACAGTGGGCCATTAAAAACTATGAATAACCTTGAGAAAAATAGGAATTATAGAACATTTCACTGTGTTCAAATGAAATCTGTCCATAGATCAAGATGCAGATGTGCAAACAGAACATGAGAATACTATATGGTTACAATCAGGAAAGGTGTATGACAGGGTTGTATCCTTTTACTTTATTTACTCAATCTGTATGCCGAGCAGTTAATCAGAGAGGGTGAATTAAATGAAAAAGAGTGTGGCATCAGGATTGAAGGAAGTTTTATTAGATGTACAGATGATATGACCTTCCTTTCTAACAATGAGGAGGACTTGAGGGACTTGCTGGTGAAGATGAAGGATTGCAGCCTTCAGTATGGATTTCTACTCAATGTCAAGAAGATAAAATCTTCACAATTGGACCAATAGGTGACATAATAATAAATAGAGAAAAGACTGAAGTTGTTGAGGATTTTGTTTTGCTTGGATCCTCAATCAATGCTCATGGAATCAGCAGTAAAGAGATCAAAGAATGTGTTGCATTGGGTAAATCTGCTGCACAAAACATTTTCATAGTATTGATGGGGTAAAGTAAAGATGGGGTTGAGCCCTGGTGGTAAGGCTGGGGGTGAGCCCTGGTGGTGCAGTAGTTGTGTGTGAGACTGCAGCCCACAGGGTCGACGGTTCAAATCCAGCAGTGGCTCTCCAGAAGCAAGGCTAGACTTCCTACTCCCAACAGGGCAGTGATGCCACAAAAAAAAAAAAGAAAAGAAAAATTGGTATTCTGAGGACTAAAGTACACCTGATCCAAGCCCTGGTGTTTTCAATTGCTTCCTACATCTGTGAAAGTTGGACATTGAATAAGGAAGACTGAAGAAGAAACAGTTTACTCTAATTGTGGTGCTGGTGAAGAATATTGAAAGTCCCATGGGCTAACATAAGGACAAACAAATCTGTCTTGGAAGAAGTACAGTCAGAATGCTTCTTAAAGGACAGAAGGGAAAGACTTCATCTTGTATATTTTGGACATGTTGTCAAGAGACACCAGTCCCTGGAGAAGGACAACATGCCTGGAAAAGCGGAGGGGCAGTGACAAAGAGAAAGGCCCTCAAGAAGGATTGACAGACTGGCTGCAGCACTGAGCTCAAATGTAGGGACGTTTGTGAGAATGATGCAGGCCAGAGCATGGGATCGTGCTGTTGTGCATAGGGTCTCTGTGGGTCAGGACTGAATCCACGGCACCAAGCAACAATATCACTGATCATTTGCAAAGTGAAGAGGCTGATCTGCAAATATTCAATCTGGAGAGTGCAACTGTTAAATATCGCCCTTCAAGAAGCACCATCTCTGTTTCACCTAAATCCGAGATTGCTTCAGGTCTCCCTTCCTCTGTTTCCAGAGAGTCGCTGTGTCAATCTGGCAAAATACATCAACACACCAATTCCCCACTTTGCCTTTTCTGTGAAATTTTAATCTATCCTCCCCAAAACTGTAGAAAGACTTTATGAGCCAATAATTGTAAAAGGCTTTGCAAGTCTGATATACTTATTGCATATTGTTATTGTTATGGGTGAATACCATCAAATTGATTCTGACCTTTATTGACCCTATGCACAAAAGAGCAAAACCCTACCTGGTTCTGTACTATGCTCACAATTGTTCCTATACTTGAGTCCATTGTTACAGTCCCTGTGTCAATCTATCTCTTTAAAGACCTTACTGTTTTTCTACTAATTGGTTTTCATAGAAGGCTTGTTAAACAATAATAATTTAAAACGAACCCTAATGGCACAATAATTAAGAACTCTGTTTTTTCCAGCAGTTCTAACCCACCCAACAGCTCCTTAAGGAAAAAGGTCTAATAATTTGCTACTCAAAGATTATGGTCCACTCTGCCATGTGCCATCATCATAATGAAAAGAAATCAACTGGTTAACACTTAACATCAGCATTCTAAAGAAACAGGGTGGGGAGGGAATTTACTTTTGACTTCGTCTGAGGTGACTGAGCCTCAAAAAGAAACTTTAACTCAATTATCTTTGAACAGTTAGGGAGTGGTGGAGGGTTGGGGTGTTAGAGGTTCTTCTTTATCCTTTTACAAAGATACATAGGAAAGAAAAGAATATAAAGGAAATTGCTTATACCCTAACTAACAGTATCTCTACAAATGACAGCCCATATACATTTATATCTATTTAAAATCAAAATTGGCCTAGATTTTTAGTGGGATTTAGTTCTTCCCCAGCTCAAAAAGGAGGCATGGATGTCAATGAATTAACTCAATATTGCCCTCTAGACATAATCTATGAGTTCCACACACTTATTGGAAAAGACTGCAAATATGGTGATTCTTTCCCACCAAGGAACTACACAGTTTACCGCTGATGCAGATAAGGTATATGAAACTTCTGATGATTAAGGTTACAGGTCAACCTGGATGAGCCATGAGTTTAAGGAGTTATATCATTATTTAATGATATAATTTATCAAAATACAATGTATAATAATGTAGCCACCTTCCATTTTATGATCTAATGTAGTTATCTACCATTTAGTAGTGTGTTATAAATTGTATCCTTATGCCTGTAGTTATGGTGCCAATTGAGAGTGAGTTTTCCAATATGTTAATGAAGCAGGATTAAAGTGGATTAACACTTGGATGACTGCCTTAATAGATATGTGGTTCAAGTCATGACCCTTATCCCAGTCACCACTTTTATTCATAACAAAGTCACGCACTACCATGCTCAAAGAGGGAAATATTCTTGAGGTGATAGGCTGCACTTAATAGGAGGGAAAATATGAGAAAATAGAATTAAAACAATAATAGAAATCTTCCGTGAGCATTTTGAAGTCCTCTCGTATATATGAATACTCTGACCAAGTTACCTCTCCTGCTCTGGATCCTACACCCAGCTCATCATCATCTGACTTCCAAACTTTGAGCCAGCAGCTTATCATCTGTATCACTGGGCACCAGCACCTTGTTATCTGACCTCCCAATTAGCTCTTGTAATCTTATGAGTCAGAGAAGCCTACATCCAGAAGCCTGATCTTCAGATCTGGAGTTTTCAAGCCTCGTTATCATGTAAGCAACTTCCTTGATGATTGAAAGACCAAAAAACAGAGAGAGGCCTACCTTTGGGCACAACTGAGAAGAGGCCGTCCTGTGTGAATAATTATGTGCTGAGCATTTGTAACCTGTTGACTTTCTTGATAAGCCCCAAATAATGAGTATTGCCTGTGAACTCTGTGTGGCCATTGCAACGAATTATTAAAACCAGCTGAAATGGAGAGAGGGCTGGAAGAGGGAATGTTATGGTGTCAGAATTGGTAAAATATCAACTTTGGGCGATACTGATCTGGATTTTGATTTTCCTTCCATCTTGTGTAACTGAAGGAGGTCAGATGCCACCTCACACATTTTTTTCTATCAACAGGAATATAAATATTACTTAAGTCCACAAAAGAGTTGTGTTGATTAGAGTCTGGACTTTAAAGACACACAGGTTTGGTAAGAAACTGTTTCTGCTAGTTTCTACCTGTATGATTTTTGACCAATTAGCCATCTGAGTTTCCATCTCCTCATCTGTGAAATCTCTCTCTTAGGGCTGCTGTTGGACTTAAATGAGATTACAGTCTCTTTTATCTGGCTATCCATTAGGTACTCAAAAATACATAATTTTTTTCCTTAATTGAATTCTGTACCTTAAATGTAAATCTAAGTGGTCCTATCAGAGAAAATGTTGCCTAGTGGTTCATTATCACTGTAGAATGGCTTTTCTATCCATAGTCTTTGTAACACCCATCAAATAATTGTGTGACACCATACAAATAGGATATGTGTAACTTTAACGGAGGAACTTGGTCAGTTTGCCATTCCACTGGGTATAAAGTCAACCATTTCAGAAACAGGAACAGAGAATCCGACCAACAAGAAAATCCATGAGCTGAGCATATCCAAGATCATTTCAAGGAGGTGTGATAGTGGCCACAGCCAAAGTATCAGAGGCTACAATACTAAAACCACGAGTCAAAGTGGTGGACTTTCTGGCCCATGGTGAATATAGCCCAGGGACTTTGGGCAAGAGGCTATCTTACAGTAGAGTGTCTGTTTGGGTATTTTTACTCAAAGGAAATTGTGACACTTGCCCAAGCAGGGCAGAAACTAAGAAGTTGTATGGCTTGAGAGGCCGAGGATCAGGTGGGTGTGAGGGTGGAAAGAAGCACCTGAAGGCATGGCTGAAAAGGGTTGCTTTTAGACAGAACAACTATATCCTTAAAACTTATGATTCTGATTTGTAACCTGATAAGTTTCCTAGGAAGCCTTATAACCGTAAGAATTGTTGTGTGTTCTGTGAGATCATTGCAGCAGATTATCAGATTTGTCAGAGAAGGAGAGTGCTATAGATGGATGGTGCTAGAATAAAGTAAAGGAAATTGGAGGATGAAGGCAAGTCTGATCTCTGCCTTATGGGAATTGACCTGAGCCTGACGTGATGTTAGATTCTTCTTCCCCCTTATAGCCAGAGAGGTCCGGTGTAGCCCTCAAGTTGTTTCTTCAATCACTTCAACATAATCTTAGCAGATCAGGGTTTTCATAACTATCGGAGCCATAGATAACTCTTAAAAGACAATCCTTCTTTTCATGGTGATTTTTAAAGGTTATATTAGTGTTTTGTGTTTTATGACTTTTATACAGGCTTTCCATTACATAGAGTTCTCTCAAAGCAATTATCATTCATGTGTATATGTTTATAACTGCGTATTTAAAACTCTTTTTTGACAGAGAAGCATTGGCAGCCTTTTAGAGATTCAATTTATTTTAAGGCTTAAAGAAATCTATTCCAACAGCTGAACAACTTTAAGTCTCAAGAGATTGGGGAGCTTATCTAAAATCACACAGTGCTAGAATCTATGAAGGAAATCCAAGTCCCCCCCCCCGACCCCCTCCACAAAATATCAATCCAATGTTTTTTCTGTACCTTTAAAGAAAACTTTAATATGTGTCCTTGTCAGGAATCATATATCTTTGTGTTTAACAAAGGGCCTGACCTGGTCCTATAGCATAGCACGTACTCAAAACATATGTGTCAGATGAACATATGGCTTTTAAAAGGGTTATATTATGTGTGTGACTTAAGGGATAATAGTTCAGCAAAATTGAACTTTCAATTATATAATAGAAGCTACATTAGTTTATAATCACATAAACAAATGAATTATGAAAGTTATCTGAAACCTCAAAAATTATATGGCATTATACACAAGAAGAGTAATTGCCAGTGGGGGGGGGAGTGATATATATATATATATATATACATATATATATAGCACCTTTTTCAAAATATTTTATGTTTGGAAACTTAATAAAACAATTACATGGAATTTTCACATTCCTTTCCCCTATTTATAGTGAATCTTGGTCTATCCCAGTGAGGTCATACTTTTTGAAAACTAGAAAATAAATGAACCATCAAGATGTTCCTGTAACTGCAGCATAATGGAAGGAACAAACATACAATGGTAACCACAGAAGTGACAGCTACGAACTTGCAACACAATATTACATTTATATAGTGGCCATTTCAACCAAAATTGTGTAATCACTAAAAGTTATGATTTTAAAGGCAAGGGTGCAACAAGGAGCAAATGTTTGCATTTTAATATTTCATTAAAAAATCAATATTGATTGTCACATAAAACAACATAAAGGAGTCTCTAGAGAAAAGGGACAAAAAGGACACATACCAAAATGGCATCATCCTGTTGCTTTAAGGAAGAGACAGTATGATTGCTTATCTCTAGTTATATATTGCCTCTGCAACAGAAGGAAAATGTAGAAGGCTTGTGAGTTCTATAAAATAGGGCAAGCATCTGTCAGTCTTGGTGTTTCTAAATCTTTGAAAAGCATGCCTCATTCTCCTAGTTCTTCTTGTTGGATACTTGGTCTTGCCAAAGTCAATTCCAAGACTTTTATTTATTGATCTCCCTAGCCCTCTCGAATCTTGAGTGTGGTCTTTGACTTAGCTTTTGGCACTCAGTTATTCCCGATCAAAAAGTACCTGAAGAGAGCAGGGGGGTGAAGGGAGTGGGGGGCATTGAGAAAGGAGGTCATTGTTTAGGAAGCACCAAGTATTTGCTATGAGGATAGAAACTTTGATGGCTGCACAGCATCTTTAATGTAATCAATATCATGGGACCTACTCTGTGTAAAAGTTCAATTTGTCAATCTTTTTTACCTTACACTCATCAACCTACCTGAAGAAAGAGTGCCACTTTGCTGGCACAGGTAGCTTCAATGTCATGGTTTCGAGGGCAGCAGTGGGAGAAGGAGCTTTCTAGTTGCCACAAAAGCAGTTTAGTTCTAGGACTGATGGTACATATGGGCTCATATCAGACTTATGGACTCGATCTGGACTGGTCTGGGATGCTTTCTCAACATTCATTTGCTCTTATATATAAAACTTTTTCTCATACACATATGAGTGTCCATTAATTTGTTTCTCAAGGGTACCCGGACTGAGGCAATATAAGTTTTTGTTTTCTTCTAAGATCTATTGGGGCCTCTTTTAGCTCTTACAATAGTCCATACATCAATTGGATCAAGCATATTTGAACATATGTTGCAATCATTTTCTAAACATTTACTTTCTATTTGAGCCTTTATATTAGTTTCTCTTACCCACCTCCACCTTCATTGACCCCTTGATAAATTATGATTTTCATATCTTAAGCTGACCGCTGACTCCCTTCACCCATGTTTCTGTTGTTCACCCCCCTTAGGGGGGGAGCGTTATGCATCGATCTGTACAATCTGTTCTCCTTTCCTCTCTTCATCCCCCCACCTTCCCACAACCCTCCTAGGATTGCTCCTTCCATTTCTATTCATGAGGGATTTATCTGATCTGCCTCCCATGTGTCATGAGCATCTGTACCAGTGTACATGCTCTGGTCTACCCAGAATTGAAATGCAGGACTGGGGTGATGATAGTAGGGGGTGAGGAAGTCTCAAGGAACTCAAGGAATAGTGTGTTTTTTCCATGCTATACTGTACCTTGGTTGACTCATCCCTTCCTGTGACCCTTCTGTGAGGGGATATCCTAGTGTCTATAAATGGGTTTTGGGTCTCTGCTCCAAGCTCCCTCATTCTCAACAATAGGTTTTTTTGGTTTTGTTTTGGGTCTTGTGATGCCTGGTCCCTGATCCTATCAATGCTGCATGATCCCACAGGCTGATGTGTTTTTTCCATGTTGACTTGTTTTGTCTGCTCAATGGCTACTTGTTTAACTTCAAGCCTTTAAGGCCCCAGACACTATATCTTTTGATAGCTGGGCACCCTCAGTTTTCTTCACCACTTTTACTTATGCACCCATTTTGTATTCAGTGATCATGTAGGGAGCATGAGCATCACAGAATGCCAGGTGGTTAGGACAAAATGTTCTTGCGTTGAGAGAGGGCTTCAGCAGACACCCACAGTCTGTCCACTTCCTCAGTGTATTGCCATGTAAATATATGTACATAGGTCAATACCTCATTTTTATGAATTAAAATATTTGCATATATGCACACTTATATTTATACCTCTGTCCATAACTTTGCTTCCTATATATTTCCTCTGTTTCCTTTTACTTTCCTCCTGCCCCACTAGCAGAACACTCACCCTTCTTCTGCCTTTTAGTAATTTCTTTCAGCTAAATTGCTATTGCTCTAATAGCACCACAATTTCCATGTCCTCTCATTGTTGCTTTTAATTCCCTAGTTTTTCCCCTGTCCAGGTGATGTTTGCTCACCGCTCCTTTCCCCCACCTCTTCTTCCTCCCAAGCTGCTGGTCCAGGTCCTATTGCTTTCTCCTTGGGCTTGCTTCCCATACCTATCTTATATAAGTAGGCAAAACAATATTAACAGAGACAAAAAAATATTAAATAAAGTGAGGAAAAAACACACTCATAATTCCAAGTCTATCTGCTGGCTTCTATGCCTATCTCCGCACTGGTCTTGGGCGTTCTGAGAACTGCCCTTCCTAGTCTGATGTCTACCTTGAGGGCTCCCCGGGAGCTTTGTGGCTTGGCTTTGCTCCTGTTGCTGATCTGTTACATTCCCTTATTGGTTTGCCCCGCTCTGGGGTGTTCAGACCACACTAACTCCCCACCATATGACCCCAGTATTGTCCTCTGTTGCGGTATGCTCCAGCCAACAGGGCATCATGTCTCAGGCTGTTGTCAGCCCTACAGTTCTCTCTGTGCCTTAGCTGCTCTGTGCAGGGATAGCTTTCTCTGGGTTTGGTGTGTCAGTATGGGGTCAAGTTCTTTGGTCTCTCTTTTATTTCTTGTTTTTTTTCTATGTGAGCATGATAGGCTGGCCCCTCTACGCAACCTGTAAGTTTAGTGCTGTCCTCTGTAACACATACTTCAAGGGAGGGATTCAGTTTGACTCTGACTGAGGCTGCCCCCGTGGACCTCTCTGTTCATGATTTTCTCCATGTGACTACATTACCTTCAAGGTTTGGCACACCATGATAGGGTTTGCACTCACTCCCATTTCTTTGGGGACATAAACAATATGCTCCTTCTAGGTAGATTAGTGCCATGCTACCCCTGGTGCTACCATCTCCCTATTTTTCCCCTCCCTTTTCTCTACCTCCCCATACCCCCCTTCTTTGTTGGAATGACATGCACATCTTTGGTCTTTCCCCTGCCCAACAGCCTGTACCTCAAACCATAAAATGTGCAATAAGTGACTTTTCTTCTATACCTACTGTGCTAATTACTTACTTCAGTGGAATTATCCTGTACTTGTCCATTTGTGATTGGCTACTTTTGGCTGGCATAATTCCTCCAAATCTTCCCATGAAATGATGTGCTTCATTTGATTGTGTTGGTTCAGGTAAACTAGAGAAATAAATTCATAAACACTCATATGAATATAAGGGAAAGGTTTATATACAAGAGGAATGGAACATTGAGAACGCATCCCAACCCAGTCCAGTTCAAAGTCTTAAGTCCGATATGAGCCCATATGTCCGATACCAGTCTCTAAAGTCTCCTTTTGACTCATGAAGTCACAGGCTAGTGAGTACAGAGTCCAGGGTCTGGCAAGGTCCCCTCATGGCTCCTCGTTTCCAGGGCTCAGGGTTCATCAGCAGTATCCATTGGAGATAGAAACATTTCAGCACTGGCAGGGGTCTCTCTGTGACTTTTCCGAGTTCAGAGGCCTGGTTCCATCAGGGTAAGGCTGTGTGACTTCTCCTCCAGCTTTTCTGGTTCCTTGGACACTCCCATCTTGTCTTGTCAGTCCAGCGACTTCCAACAACTGGGAAAAATGGTCTCTCATCTCCACGAGGGCAATACCATGAGACTTCCCAGAATTCTCAGGAGAAAGCCATGCCCACATAGAGGCCTCATTGGCTACTTAATGGCTATCTCCAGATTGACAGGCTAGACTCCATCCCTACATCTCAATCGTGAAATTGACATAGGTACATGACCTCCACAGTGATCAGTACTTTTTAGCAATGCATAGTACTCCGTTGTGTGTATGTGCCAGAGTTTTCTAATTCACTTGTCTATTGATGGAAATTTAGGTTGTTTCCAATTCTTTGCAATTGTGAAATGCACCACAATAAGCATTGGGCTATTTCTTACGATTCTGGGTATATGCCTGTGGGAAACAGAAAGATTTCTCCCAAGTTGTCTCCCCCAAATAAATGCCTTGTTTAGCTGCTTGCTACATGTGGTAAATGCTATACACTGGTAAATACTATACACTTGGAGCTCAACTGAAGTGGGTCAGGGATTATTAGCCATCTAGAGCAATCAGGCTGTCCCACCCTAAGTAGGGCCCTCTCCCTTCTGATGAGTATAGTAGTAGACTACTTCCTTGTAGGAGCCCAAGGAGGTCAAGTCCATCCAAGGATGATCAAGGTGAGGCTGTCATCATGAATTTAGGATCTGCTTTTTTTGTCACATGTATACCCCTCGTCCCTCCCCTTGTCACATGTACGCCTTTAGTCCGTCCCCTTCCTGTTACACTTATGTCTACCGTACATCCCCTTCCTGTGATATGTATGCCTAGTGTATAGCCTCTTTCTGTGATGTGTGGTTACCTGGAATCATGCTTACAAAGTAGATTTAAACCTTGGTGAGCAATAAACTGTCTCCCTCCAACCAGCCCTCTGGCTCCCCTCAGGCTCTTTGACTCTCTCAAGTTCCCAGCTTCTTGCCCACGCTGTGCGTGGACCTGGCTGTTGAGATTATGGCCGTTCAGGCGGTGAGCATGCTACTATGAAATGTGTCTGATTCCATTATTTAAATCTCTCTTCTATCTCTCTCATAATGTCTATCACTTCACTATAATCTTTACTTATTATCACTGTACAATTGCACCTACCAGACCCATGATGATATGTTAGGGACTGGCCCAGTAGAGGGTCGTAAGACAACTCAATTTCCATTTGCTTTAAATATCACCAGATAGTTTTCCACAGTTGCTGTATGTATCTACACAACCACCAGAAGTAGAGGAGACTTCCTATCTCACCATATCCAACATTTGTTTCTTTTGATTTTCTGATTTGGGATTAAGTGTTATCTCACAATTGTTTTACTTTGCATTTCCCTCATCGTTAATGATTGGGAACATTTTCTCATATGTTAATTGGCAATTTGGGTTTCCTCCCTAGTGAAACTTCTGTTCAGGTCTTTGGCCCACTTCCTCAGGGGTTAACTGTTTTCTTTTTTTCAGGATAGGAGGATATTGTAGATTTTAGTAATAAGTCCTTTGTTGTATCATGGCTAAAAATCCTCTCACAGTCTGTGGTTTGTCTTGTACTCTCTTGGTGAAGTTTTTTTTGGCTCACACAGAGGTTTTGTCCCGAGTATGTCACATTTATCTATTTCATCTTCATCTGTGTGAGTATCCCTCCCTATTGCAGTTAGTCTATGTATTCCCTGCACCAAGGTTGTTAGGTTTGTCACAATTCCTTTGTTAATGATCCAGATAACCTGGGGTTTTACTTATAGGTCTATGTTCTACCTTGAGTTTGTTTTGTGCATGGGGTGAGGTAAGCGTCTTGTTTCATTTTTCTACAGGTGGATATCCATTGTTTCCAGCACCACTTGTTAAAGAGGGCCTGCACTGCCTTCTTAATGCTTTTGTAAAGTGACCAGGTTTTAAGTGGGACACCATTGACTGGGGAAGGGGGGGTGGTCTTGATTAAAAATTTGGTCTATATGGAGCAAGAAAAATTTTCATAGAATGCAAAAATAGTATTGTAATGTATTTATTTTAATTTTAAAAGGCTGTGGGATGTTGTTAAATTGCTAAAAAGCGGGATGTCTGGTCACCTTATGCTTAGGCCCTGTCAAAGATCAGTTGTCTATATGCTGATTGTTTTATTTCTCGGTTTTCTGATGTTTTCCACAGTCTTAATATCTGTCATTAGTCCAGCAACACACTGTTTTGATCACTGTGGCTGTGGGTGTTAAAGTCAGGTGAGGCAAGCTCTCTGACTTTGTCTTTTTTCTTGAGGAGTTTTCTGCTAATTCTGGGCTTGCGCCCTCTCTGGATGAAATTGGTAGTCAGTTTTGTCAATTCTTTGAAGAAGATTGTTGGTATTTGAATCAGGATAGCGTTAAACTTCTATAGTGCCTTGAGAAAGATTGGCATCCTTACTATACTGAGTCTTCTGATTCATGACCCTGGAATTTTCTCCCATTTGTGGGGATCCCTTTTGGTTTCCTGTAGTAGGGTTCTATAGTTTTCCTTGTATAACTCTTTTGAGATTTTCATTTATTAGCTATATTCCTAGATATTTCCACTTGTTCTTGGCTAATGTGAAGGCTTCTGCCTTCTTAGTCTCCAGTTCTGTGTTCTTGTCTGATTTATAGAGGAAACCAGTAGACTTGTTTATTGATTTTGTGTCTTACCACTCTGTTGTATTCCTCTATTGCTTCCAGTACTCCTGTTGTGGAGCTTCAGTTTTTTCAACGTAAAGAATCATGTTGTGTGCAAATAGTGATAGTTTCAACTCCTCCTTTCGCAAATGGATACCTTTAATGTCCATGTACTGCTTTATGCTGTTAACTAGAACCTCCAGTATGATGTTGAATAGAAGTGGGGACAAGAGGCATCCTTGTCTGGTCCCCTTTTACAGTGAGAATATTTTTGTCTTTTCTCTATTGACTATCATGTTGGCTATGGACTTTTCATAACTAATTTGTATTTGTCTTATTTAAATATGGATGTTGGATGTTGTCAAGTGCATATTTTATATATATCAATATTATCATGTGATTCTATTCTTTTTCTTGTCAATGTATTAAATAATGTTGATGGACTTTCAGATGTTGAATCATTACTGCATCCCTGGAATGAATCCCACCTGATCATGATGGATGATATGCCTTTTTATTCTATTGGCCAATATTTTGTTAAGGATTTTTGCATCTATGTTCATTAGAGATATCGGTATCTATTCCTGTGGGATCTTTGTCCTGTTTGGTTATCAAAGTTATACTGGTTTTGTAAAATGAGTTTGGAAGCTTACCATCTTTTTCTATGTTCTGGAATAATTTGTGGAGGATTGGTGTCAGCTCTTCCTTGAATGTTGGTAGAATTCTCCTCTGAAGCTATAGAGGAACTTATTTTGTTGGCAGTTCCTTGATAGCCACATCTATTTCTTCTTTTGCTGTGGCTCTGTTGAGGTTATGGACCTTTAATCAAAGGAGGAATTGTTTTTTCAAGTATTTGTCCATGTCTTCTACATAGTTGAATTCATTAGAATACAGACGTTTCTTTTACTTGATGAATATCCTTTTAATTTCATTAAGGGCTGTTGTGATTTCACCACTTTCATCCCTCATCCTGGCTAATAATGTTCACTCTTTCCTTTCCTTGGTTAGATTTGCCAGCAGTCTGTCATTTCTGCTGACTCTTTCAAAAAACCAGCTTTTTTGCTTCATTGATTTTTTGCATTATTCTCGTGTCTTCCCACTCTTTTAACTCAGCCCTGATTTATATTATTTTTTTCTTTTGCTATTGGATGGGTTGTTCTGTTGACTCTGTTCTAGTTGCTGGAGGTTCTGTACCAGTGTATCAGTCAAAAAATCTCTCTTCCTTTTTCATATATGCATAAAACACTATCAAACTTCCTCTGATAACTGCTTTTGCTGTATCTCATAGGTTTTAATATGTTGTATTCTCATTAGTTTCTAAAAAGATCCTAATTTCCTCTCTAATCGGAGATAGTACCCATTCATGTCACAGAAGATCGTTATTTTTCTTCCATTTTTTTTGCTCTTATTTTTCTGGTCGTCCTTTTGTTGATGTCCAGCTTTATGGCATGGTGGTCCAAAAGGGGCATCTGAATGATCTCTACATGTTTGAATTTACTTAGACTCAACTTGTGTCCCATCATGTGGTCTATTTTTGAAAATGAACCATGTGCACTTGAAAAGACTGGATATCTTTGCATTCGGATGGAGAGATCTATAAATATCAATCAGGTTCAATCACCTAATTTAAGTGCCTAGCTCTGTAACCTCCTTACTGAGCTTCTTTTTCAGTGATCTTTCTCTGAGAGTGATGTGTTAAAGTCACATGCTAAGATTGTTGAGTCTGTGATTTCTTTTTTCATCTTTTGAGTTGTTTGATGAATTCCACAGATCTTTTGTTAGGCATGTATATATTTATTACGCTTACTAGTTTCCCTGCTCTACTGATTCTTTGAGTATTACATAGTGTCCATCTTATCTCTTGCTAATAGTTTGCACCGTGAAGTCAATTTTGTTGATTAAGATAGAAACCCTTGCCTTTTGTTTTTTTTGAGGCATCACTACCTCTGGTGGTCGTGGGAGCTACCCAGTGCTGCTCCTGAGAGTCGCCACTGGATTTGAACCGCCAAGCCCACAGGCCGCAGTCCCACACTCAATCACTTACACCAATGGGGCTCAGCCCTGATTTTTTTTTTTAAGTTGTCATTTGCCTGATATATTTTCCATCAGCCTTTTATTCTTAGTTTATTTTTGTCTGCAAGTTTAAGATGTGTCTCTTTCAGGTAACAGATTATTAGGTTATGTTTTCTGAACCAGTCTGCTAAACTTGAACTTTTAATAAGTGATTTCAAGCCGTTGACATTCAGTTATTACCACCATCTGTGGATTTATTGCTGTCATCTCATATATTTTGTGTGTGTTGGATTTTTTCTATCTTCCTTCATATCAGTGTGCTGTTTTGTGGGGGGATTAATTCTTGCCTTCTTTTCCTTCTGAGGTAATATTATTTTGGTAGTTGTTTTCGGCATGTCGACTTCTGCATGGAGTTCCCCTGTATGGCGATCTCCGGCTTGTACTTGGTCTGACCACAATGAGTTGGCAAGGATTTTCCACAGGGTTGGGTGTCTCATGGCATATTCTTTGAGTGTTTCTTTGTCTGGGAGGACTCTTACGCAACCGCCTATCTTCATAGATAGTTTGGCAGGCTAGAGAATTCTCAGGTTGGCATTATTTTTCTTTCAGCTTTCGGAAGATGTTTCGCCACCCTCCCCTCCTTTTCAGGGTATCTACTGATATGGCTGAGCATATTCTTACCTGAGCATCATTGTATGTGATCACCTTTTTTACCCCTTGCTGCTATTATAATTTTCTCCTTTTCCTCAAAGTTGGATAATTTAACTACTATTTGCCTTCATGAATTCTTCCTGGAGTTTAGTCTAATTGGTGTCTTCTCTTCTTCCTGTATGAATGTCTGATTGTCATTCATTAAAGTGGAGAAGTTTTCTAACAGGAATTCTCTTGCTAATTTAGCTGTTAACTTCGTTGTTTCTTGTTCTGGAAGACCAATTATTCGAACATTGTTCCTCTTCATAGCATCTGTCATTGTTCTTAGATTTTCTTCTTCCTCTTTGATAATCTTGTTTGACTGTCTTTCCAGGAGGTCTCAAACTACAGCCCATGGGACACATGCAGCCCACCAAGGACATTTACTCTGCTGCCAGATGTTTTTGCTGCCACTGCCTGTCCTGCTTAGCAGCTGACTCATCCCAGGACCAACGTGAATTTGTTCATAATTTTTTAAAAAGACACTATAATCTGGCCCTCCAATGGTCTGAGGGACAGTGAACTGGCCCCCTGTTTTAAAAGTTTGAGGACCCCTCATCTTTCCAGTTTGTTGAAGTCCACCTGATTGTCCTTGAGGTTGCTTGTAGGATTCTCCACCTCTTTTAGTCTTTTGATGAGTTTTGTTATCTTGTGTTTTGCTTCTGTAATTTTATCCATTAGTTCTTGTATTTTTCTTTCGTGTGTGGATTTCATCTCCTCTAACATTGTGTTCTTATTCTGAGTTGCTTTCCTCAGTAATGCTTGAGCCTTACTTCAAGCAGCATGCTGAAGATTTCTTTTTGGTGCAGATCAAAGTCTGTTTCTTCTATGAGCTTCATTAAGTTTAGGACTTCTTCCACTATTGCGTTTTGTTTTTCTTGTTTTCTCGTTGAGGGTGCTGACATATGTTGCTATCTGTGTGTGATCTAGAAGAAGTGGGTACCATGTGCCTGAGAGACCAAGAGGCCTTGAGCTCTTTCTCTGTGTTACTGGTAAGAGTGGTTTTGACTATTTTGTAGCCTACTATCTTAGTGGGTCAGACTGCTGTGTAGGTGAGGTGCTGTGGTGACTTAGAGGCCAGTGGTGCTGGGGGGGGGGGGCGGCTTGGAGGATGGGATGAGGCTGCAAATGTAGTTATGCCACTGGCCCATGATGAGACAGGCCTGCAATGTAAGCATTGCGCTGGCTTGGATGTCTGATCACAAATTACAGAACTGACAGAATTCAAAGATTCTCTGTGGAGCCTAATACTGGTAGAGTCAATTGTTGGCTTGAGTTGTTGTGGCTTTCAGCTTCTGGCTTTTCCCGTTTGGTTATGTTAAAATCTTAGGCTGTGCTCTGGGGATTAGAGCTCTGCGTATCTGTATATGTTAATATTTTGCAAATGGGCCAGGTTTCTGGTGGCTTACATTCAAAGTTACACAAAGGAACACAGGCTGGAATGAAAAACATTTTTAAAAAACATATATTTTTCTTTTTATAATGGACTTGTGGGGTACCCTGGCATTGAAGCTGAACTGTCCCCCAGATAAGGGGAACAAGATTAGCGAAGTGGATTTGGAGTCTACTGGATCTGAATTATCCCCTGGATGCACTCCTTTGTCGCTCCCAGCTCTCTCCTACACAGTTCTTCAGGCTGTACTCCAGGGTTCTGTATTCTGCCATGGGTAAATATCTCACAAATGCTTCAATTACTGAAAATTAGTGTCTAATTATCTACCATTACTCATGCTGTCAGGCAAGGAGCTGGGAAGAAGGGGAAAAGAGGAGGCCGATGTAATCACTCCACTTCTGGATGGGGAGGGAGAATGCAAAGACTGAGAATGCAGGAGAGGGGTGAATAGCAGAGAGGGGAACTCTGTGTTGAGGTCTTATGGATAGTTCTTGGAGACTCGCCACAAGCCTGAGGTTATGATCACCTTTAGATAGCAGCCTGGAAATTACTGCACATTGCAGGTCTGGAATCTTGGGTCCCAATGAACCTGGTAAGGGATTTGCACAGCCCGAGTGCAGATGCAATGAACTTTGAACATATCAGTGAGTCCTTGAATTGCATTGTAGGTGAAAATCACAGGGGGTGTCTGAGCTAGACCCTAGTACACTGAATCTATTTTTAGTACCCAGCCTCCCAATATTGGTTAATTTTCTGCTCTAACTGCAGGAGTACCAGGCGAGTGAGTCTACCTGGAGGACATCTTAACTCTCCCTCTCTTCATCTAAATATAAGTTTTAAAGTCTTTATGACTTAGAGAGAGTGATATGTAGTCAAGTAAATCAAATAGGATTAATTAAGGATTTGTTAAGCAATCAAAGATTGTTGCATATGCCTGGAAACAAAACATAACACATTATGAAAACTTCTACATATCTAGGGAAATTATAAACAAATAAGAATATACGTCTCAGTTCTCACACAAGCAGAATTTTCAATGAATATTAATCTCCTTAAAATAACTCCCCCACCCCAATAATACAAAGTAATTAAAAAAGGAAACCATTTTATTGGTTGTGAAATCCTTGTTTGTCAGCAGAGAAGTTTTAAAAAGGCACTGGGGCTTATTGAAATGGCTTCTAGCAAAACTGGAGAGGTCAATGCAACATTCATTTGAGCAGATTCATCAGCATGCCCTTGCTTGCTTTTTCAACACTTTTCCTTTTTGAGTGGCTATTTCAGCCTGTACAAGAGCAGTTGTCTTGCTCAGTAATAAATGTCAGGGGTTGAATTGTTCTCCCTAAAAACTCGAGTTATAAACCCTCACTTCTGTGCAGGTGAAAATGATCTCATTGGAAGTGAGCTGTCTTTGTTATGTTCATGAGATAGGATTAGTTTAGGTATATTTTGAGTCCATCTCTACAAAATATAAAAAGAGCAGATACGAACAAGCAAGCAAGCAGAGTTGGGGGAAGAGAGATTCCAAGCCAGATAAAGATCCCTCAGGAGCAGAAACTCAAGAGGCAAAGACTTCCTTTGGAGCTGACACAGAGAAAGTCTTCTTCTAGACCAGCAGCCTGAATTTAGACTTCTCACTCCCTAAGCAGAGGGAAAAAAATAAAATTCTATTTGTAAAAACCACCCACTTGTGGTATTTCTGTTATTGTAGCACTAAATTAGACAGTAAATGATCTTTAGCCCACAAAAATATAAACAATTCTTTCACCCTGAAACAGTCTACTGACAAAAGTGATTTTCTATTTGTCCATTATAATCTGTGCCACCCAGTCAGCTTAGAGCGATCCAGAGTGCCCAGCCAACACTAATCAAGGGAACCACCATCAAAATCCTGCTGTTTGGATGTCCCCAGTGCTCAAATAATGGAGCCCTCATGGCATAATGAGTTGTTCATTGAGCTACTAGCCACAAGGTCAGCAGTTTAAAACCACCAGCAACTTCCCTGAAAAAAAGATGGGGCTTTCCCAGAAAGATTTAAAGTCTCAAGAGCCTACAGATTGGATTTTTTTTTAACCAATGACACATCAGACAAGGGTCAAATACCAGAATCTACAGAAGTCTACAGCAACTCAATAAAAAAAGTAATGAACAACCCAATTAAGAACTGAGAGAAAGATACGAACAGTTCACCAAAAATGAAGTACAAATGACTAACAGACACATGAGAAAATGCTCAGGGACATTAGCCATCCAGAATATTCTAATTAAAACCACAGTGAAATATCACCTTACAGCTACAATGCTAGCCCAATTATTTTTTAAAAATACAGAAAACAACAAATGATGGAGAAATTGTGGAGACAATGAAACTCATATACACTATTGGTGGACTTGTAAATACATACAATCACTATGGAAAACAATATCGTGATACTTGAAACAATTGGGATTTGAAATCCCATATGATCCTGTGAAACCACTCTTAGGCATATACCCCAAAGAAATAAGAGACACAAGTGGATACATGCTCTTCCCTGTTGGCATAGCAGCATAGTTCACAATAGCAAGGAACTGGAAGCAGGACAAATGCCCAACAGTGGAAGAATGGATAAAGAAACTATGGTACATACACACATTGGAATAGTATGCATCCCTAAAACTCAGTGTTGAAAGCATGAAGCACTGCATGACATGGAAGGAACTGAAAACCACTATGCTGAGTGTAGTCAGTCAATTTCAAAAGGATAAATATTGTATGAGTCCACTGCTGTAAGAAGAAACACCAACTAAGCAAATTTTAGAGAACAATTCCCAAATTAAAGGGTAGAATGTCTGCCTAGTGGTCATGAACCTTACATTACCCCTCTTATGTACCCTTCATAAGAGCCACCTCAAAAGAGGAGACTTCACATTGGCTGGGGCCATTCCTGAAAAAAATGGAAAAAGGAAGAAGACCTTCCCCTTGGTGCTACATAACATTGAGACAAGCTGCAACAAATTAACAGGTCCTCCAAAGGAATGAGAGGAGAACCTTACTGGAAAATCAAATTAAGACCGGGGGTTGAGAACATTTACTTTTCAGAGGAGGCACTGATATTTCTGTTGGTGGTTTCGGTGGGTACATGAGGAGGAGCAACCTACAGTAGGAAATCTAAGAGGAAAATAAACCCGGTTCTGTGTTCCTGTGTTCCAGTAGAATACGTTTCTACCCAACTCTCAGTGAGCCATGCCATGAACTAAACACTATAATGAACTTAGACTCTGGACTTACCAGGAACATGGCATCTCCCTAAGCGCCACACCATGGACTAATTAGACCTGAACTAATTAGACCCTACTTCAAAACTAACTGTACCCTTGGACTTAGGACTGGAATATCTGATGGGAGAGAAAGCAAAGGATGATGATCACACCAAGATTGTGCAAATGGCAGTTATCAACCTTAAATGGAACTCCACAGTTAGTGGGTGTCCAATGAAAGGATTCCCAGAACCACCATATACTTAGTACCTCAATGCTCCCCTTACAGTAATTTAACAGGTACTAATCTAATAGGCAAAAATCTGTTCCTGTAAGAAATGGTCCAGGGAATTTTCCCCAAGCACCAACCCCCAAGCTCAGTATAAACAGAGTTTAATCAATTAAGAAATCTGTCTATACAAAGCAACAACTTATGGATTGCAGCTTGAAGTTGAACTATTCTCATGTAAACTTCTCATGTCTGCAGTACCTTAAACTCTATGTCAGTGGATAAATTATTGATTGTATCAACCCAATTGCCTCCTATCTCAGGGGGATGATTGACAATGTTTTCCTTTTTCTGTTTGGGTTATTTTTGTTTTGTTGTTGTTATCATTGTTGCTTATTGTTCATAAGCTTTGGACAAGCAGAAAGATTCTGGACTCACACTTAATTCTAGCCTCAATCTGAGAACAGTGAGTTCTTCAAACATGGCCCTGCTTGACACTCACCTTCAAGAAGAGATCACTGAAGTTAAAGGTAGCACAGCAATGTGTCATGAAAAAAGCAGATGGTGATGGGCTGAGCCCCAGTGGCATAGTGGTTGTGTGCAGAACTGCGGCCCACAGGGTTGGCGGTTCAAATCCAGCAGCAGGTCTCCAGGAGCAAAGCTGGGCTTCCTACTCCCACCAAGGAAATGATGCCAAAAAAAAAGAAAAAGAAAACGCAGATGGTGACTGGCTATCAATTGGAATATTATCTGGATATCAATTGGAATATTATCTGGAGTCTTAAAGGCTTGGATTCAGACAAACAGCCATCTAAGCGAGGCATCAACCAAGTTCACACAGAAGAAACACTCCAGTCTGTGTGATCCAAAGATGATAACAAAATCCAAATATGATGAAGGGAAAAGAAACAGAGTTTTCACGAACTCCCAATTTGCAGAAGACTCTGGAGGACAATGGGAGCCCAAAATCTATCTACTGAGTACAGAGCTAGTGAAAGCCTCTGGTAGATTCCTTCTAGCCACGGGCGAGGGACTCAAACAGCTTGACTATTAGACAGAAATTACTGTAAACTTGATGATGGTGGATGGAGCCATGATGTAATATGATACTTCCTCGGTTAACCTTCCTGTTGACCCTACTGGAATTTGCTCTAGGCTCAAATATCTCTTACTTGTTCTACTACATAATTTTCTTCTCTGGCTTTTAGAATATCATTTCTCTTTCTTATGATTCATTTTTATTTTTATCATTTTATTATTATTTTCTTCTTTGTGTTTCACTTTTATTTTTGTTTTCCATTGTTTCTGTTAGGTTTCCGTTTATGAAGTACAGAAGGGGCGGATGCATGCAGACGATAACTGGTGCAATGATTTAATCATGGATATGGGGGTGGGGAGTGTGAAGGGAATTGGGCAGCAAATAATGGATAGAGGAGTGGGGAGGGAGCACTAGCACTGCTTTCTGCAACTGTTCTAAAAATTATTTAAATGTGAAAGTGTATGATATATATGAATATTATATCAAGAAAACTACTAAAAAGGAAAAAAACTCAAAAAAATTTAAATGAGGATTTATAGCCTCAGAAATGTCTCAGAATTTGCAGTCTCAAAGGCAGTTCTACTCTGTCCTATAGGACGACTATAAGTCAAAATTCCTTTGATGGCTGTAGTTTGGGTTTGTATTTTTATTGTGTCTTCAAGACACAAGATAAAGGACTTTAGGAAGAGAAAATGAAATTAAAGTAAAACCCAAAAGTCAGACTCAGTGCTTTCAAGTCAGTGCCAACTCATAGTGCAGATCTCATGGATTATAGACCAATGTGTAACCACTATGGCCACAAAGATGCCTTTGAAATTAAAGTAGGGAGGTATTTATATTGAACATACAGCAAAACTTCCATTCTATAAAATTACAAATTTATACTGGAATGATTTATTAGCCTTATAGGCTGACACTGCTACAACAGACAAATGGAACAGAACTGGGAATTCAGATGTAAATCTATCCACCTACAATCCAGCTGGTTTTGGACAAAGGGCTGAGATGCATTAAGCAGGGAAGAGATCGCCTTTCCTAAGTGGTCCTGGAAAAATTGGATCTCCACTAGGAAAAGAATGGGAAAAGACCTATATCTCACCCATATGCAAACATGACTTCAAAATGAATTAAAGACCTAAATATAAACCCTAGATCCATAAAGACCATCAAGAAAAAAAATAGAGACAAAGGTATGGACCATATTGTAAAGTATAAATACATTACTGAGCATGATGAAAATGTCTACACTATAAAAGACAAAAGAGAGGGATGGGACCTTCTAAAAATACAATATGTATGCCATCAAAAGACTTAATCATAAGAGTTAAAACAAAACCATGGATTGGAAAGAAATACTTAGAAATGATATATCAGATATATCAGATAAAGGATTTCTTTTTTCTGTTGACCCACATCCAACTAATCATCAAGATCTGCTCATTCTATCTCTCCATGTTTCTAACATAATTTTCAATACCTATTCCCAGGTCCCTTCTTGAGCCCTTTTATCAGTGGACTTCTTGTTTCTACCTCCAAACCAGTCTACCTTTCACTAAGAAAGTCTCACTTGTAGCTTCAGAATTAGCTCATCAAACATCACCATTCTCCTAGACACTTGCATCAAAAACCTAGGCATCATCGTAATTTCTCATTTTTCTTCATACTGCACATTAAACTTAACCAGAAAATCTTGTCTGTTTGAGCTCTGAAAATACAAAGTAATTCTAATAGTCAGTTCTATTCCCAGCCCAAGTTAAGAACTCACTGAAAGGAGACAGGAGTCAGACCAATGGAGTTCAAAGTATCACTTTTATCAGTAACGGAGTTAATATTAATAGTTCAACCTTCAATCGGCAGGTCATGTGCATGTTAGTAGTGCCCCTACAACATGACAGGTTCCCTACCCAAGTGCAAGCCAAATGGGACCTCCTGTGGACCTCATGCGAAAGCACAGAGTCCCTGGTTCTGCAATATTTACTATGTGGAGGCACAGGATGGAGCGTCAGACTCAGAAAACTCTCAGTGAAAAAGAAGGAAGGGGTGAGAGGCTGAAGCCTAGATTGGCCTGGATAGGCCTGGAAGTCACTCTAAGTCTGACAAATTTTTGGAGGAATGAGTGAGGATGAGGAAGAAGGTTACCAAGAAACGGCTGCAAAGAAGACTCCCTGCCTCCAACATTCCCAAGATTTTTGTTTTCATACCTCACTAGGTTTAGCTATTAACTTTTAGGCGTGGTTGTCCTCCTTGATGGGAGGACAAGGTCAGCAATCCACAGAGAATCCTGTTTACACCTTTAAAAAATTATTGTTTCAACACCAACCACTGCTCTTCTGGATTTGTGGGTAAGGCAATGTTGTATTTTTAGCTTAGGGACGTGCTAAATTAAATTATTTAAAATGTAAAACCTCTATCCAACACTGGAAATGCTTTCTCAATTCATTTCCCAGCCCAAATTCTGTTTCAGCCACATTGTCCAACATAACTCATCAAGTTTGGCAATTAGATTGAAATAACGATATAAAAACACTCCAACAGTAAACATGCCAACAATATAAACAGCTTCCAATTTTAATAACTGCCTCTTTTTTATGGATCTTTCTGGGAGGAAATTAAAGTTAAAGATTAAATTCTCTTGCAAATTAGTACAGATATTTTAGAGGTCAAATGAATTAAAGTCCAAAGTCACATTCTTTTTGTAACTGTGAGTGCAAAGAAATTAATGTCCAGACTTCATCCTCCTTGATTTTTTATTATGCTCAATCATAGCTAAAATGGTCCTTTCTACCAAGTTAGAGTTGTGGTGTCTTTGGAAGCTGCAGCTAGATTGAACAGAATGAATGCAAGTCCTTTAGGTCTTTACAGATTAAATGTAACTCTTGTCTCTTTCATGTTTAAAGACTCCAAGACTTAATAGAACACAAAAGACTATCACTGTTACCCAACCCACCAAATCTAGTAAACAAACCAATCTTATTATTATAATCAAAATTATATTTCCAGAGCCCAAAAACCCAATTCCATAAACATTAGAAGAGGCTCAGTATTGGTCAATGAGAGGAGGTCAAACCAAGACCATAACTGGCTTTAGCCCCTCCACGATGTCAGTCAATACAGGCTAGTTGTTTGAAATCCAGTCTGTTAACCTACATTGAATTAGGATCGATATCCTCTCAAATGATTAATTTAACACTGTGTGTCTACATATCTAAGAAACTATGGTGACACAGTAGGTGAATCATTGGGCTGCTAATTGCAAAATGTCCTTGGACTACCTCTTTCTGCAAAAATTGTTGGAACAGATAAGGCTTTCAGTTCCCATAAAGATTTACAGCTTCAGCAACCTGAAGGAGTAGTTTTGTTGTATCCTATAGAGCTCAGAGGAGTTAGTCAACTCGACAGCTGTGAGTTTGGTTTTTGCCTTTTTTCACTATTATCTACATATTGGGGCCCAAATATATGGAAAACCAAAAACAAAAAGACCAAAAACAAAACAAAAAAAACCCCAAACCAATAGTTCTTGAGTTAATCCCAACTCCCAGCAATCTTACAGGATAGACCAGAACCGCTTCTTACTGCTTCTTTTTTTTTTGGGGGGGGGGCATCACTGCCCTCTGGTGGGAGTGGGAGGCCCAATCTTGCTCCTGGAGAGCTGCTGCCAGATTTGACCTGCCAACTCTATGGGCTGCAGTCCCGCACACAACCACTACACCCCCGGGGCTCAGTCACTCACCATCTGCTTTTTTCATGACACTTTGCTGTACTACCTTTAACTAGATGGTTGGGGGGGTCTTCATTTTTGGTTATTTACATATCTGAGGTCACCAGTGTATTGTGGTGGTTTGCACATTATTGTGATGTCAGAACCTGTGCGGCCGCCAGTATATCAAATACTAGCAGAGCTATCCAAGAAGAACAGGTCAGATCTAGATGTTTCTGGATTTTTGATGCCTTAAGCACATACTTACCTGATTTATTAGACAATCCATCCCTGGTTAAGGGTGTAGCATTCATAACATAGAAAGAACTCATCCAATTCAACAATTGGTTCACAATTCTCTTACAATGGACTTCTCATCTTTACCTTCCAGAAGAATTTCTCAATTTGCTTCAGAATTCTGGCTCCAAGGGGTTTAGGGGCAACTTCAGTCAAGTCCTTGAGGTTTTTACCTCTTTCCAGGTGTCTTAATTATGCCCAGGAACTATGTTTGAACTAGTAACAGTTAAAATAACTTAGCTTTTTTCTAAGGAACTCTTTATACGACATTGGACCTGCATACACCTCCTATTCTGTTTGTGTATAGGCAGTTCCTGACTTACCACAAAAGGCAGTTGCCGACTTATGACAATGTTCTTTCAACAACTCCATGGTAATTTCCTTCTGACAGAAATAGAATATCTCTTTTAAAATATTTCCATTATGATTTTCATTTATTGTTATATCTTTATATGTGTGATGTTTGTCTTTTGGAAGTTGACATGAGAATATCAGTCTCTGCAAGTTTCAATCTGGAACACTGTGGGTAGTACCTCCGACTAGTGATAAGATGTACAAACACACACACACACGAGGCAGTTGTAAACCTAGTTCTTGGAATTTTATTCTTTCTCTAGATAAAACCCCTTTCTTTCTTTGATTTTCATTATTCCACTTTCCCTGGTCTTTTTTCTCACTCTATTTTTTAAATTCCTGGACTTTCTTATTAATAGTTTTATTGATGCCCCCAGTCTTAAAGTTAGACTGAAAAAACACTTTCTTTTTTGTTTTATAAATCATTGTATTGGGGATGCATACAGCTCTTATCACAATGCATCCACCCATTGTGTCAAGCACATTTGTATATTTGTATATTTTTTGCCATCGTCATTTTCAAAACATTTTCTTTTTATTTATTTATTTTTAATCATTTTATTGGGGGCTTATATAACTCTTATCACAATCCATACATCCATCCATTGTATCAAGCACATTTGTTGCTATCATCATTCTCCAAGCGGTTTCTTTCTACTTGAGCCCTTGGTATCAGCTCCTCATTTTTCCCCTTTCCTCCCCACATCCACCCCCTCATGAGCCCTTGATAATTTATAGATTACTATTATTTTGTCATGTCTTACGCTGACAGATGTCTCCCGTTACCCACTTCTCTGTTGCCCTCCCTCCAGGGCAAGGGTTATATGTATATCATTGTGATCTGTTCCCCTTTCCTCCCCCCACTTTCCCATTACCCTCCTGGTGCTCTCATCATTGGTCTTGAAAGGTTTATCTGCCTTGGATTCCCTGTGTTTTCAGCTCTTATCTGTACCCATGAACATGCTCTGGTCTAACAAATTCATAGGGTAGAATTGGTATCATGATAGTGGGGGTGGGGTGGGGAGGAAGTATTAAGGAACTAGTGAAATATGATACATTTCATCGGTGCTATACTGGCTTGTCTCTTCCTTGTGACCCTTTTGTAAGGGGATGTCCAATAGTCTACAGATGGGCTTTGGGTCTCCACTCTGCACTCCCATTGCTATGATTTTTTGTTCTGGGTACCTGGTTCCAACAACGTCTCATGATCACAGACACTGGTGTGCTTCTTTCATATGAACTTTGTTTCTCCTCAGCTAGATGGCCATTTGTTTATCTTCCTGTCTTTAAGACCCCAGATGTTGTCTCTTTTGATAGCCAGGCACCATCAGCTTGAAGAACCACTTTCAAATCACTCTAATTCCTCCTTGATTTCCCAAGGAAATGGCATTGCTGGAGATGAAGAGTCAAGGCACAGAACTTTGAGTTTCTTCCTCAACCCATGAAAATGACACTCTCTATTTAGTCGAAGAGCTTCCATTCATGTTTATGAGTTCACTAACACAATTTACCATCTTTTATGGTGCAATTTAAAATTGTGGGCTACAAAATTTAAAGCCATGGTTAGAATTCGTGTATCAGATCCAGAGCCAGTTAAGACTTCATCATGGGGCTGGTATGTGAGTATACGAACAGGTCACGAGAATATTAGTTGTGCCACAATTTTACTCCGTAAATTTAAGACAAGAAATTGGAAGCTAATTTTCAGAGAGTTGCTCTAGCATTACTCACTTTTCCAACCAAACTGCCTGTGATCAAGCCAATGCTGACGCACAGTGACCTCCTGTGGGTTTCTGAGACTGTTTATGGGAATAGAAAGCACGGTCTTTCCATTGCAGAGCTGCTGGTGGTTTCAAACTGCGGAACCTTCAGATCACAGACCAATGCCTAACCAATCCACCACCAGGGCTCCGCATCCACACATAACTGACACTAATGATTTAAAGCCAGAGTCTTGTGTAAGATCTAAGCTACCATCATTTCTTGCCTGAACCATAATTAGTTCCTAATCCACCTTCTTGCCATCATTTTCCCCTAATGGTATATCTTCCATATATTGCCAAATTGATCTTTTTTCAGGCTTTCACCAGCTCAAAAGACACTATTGAGAAAGTGAAAACACAACACCTAGAATGAGAGAAGTTACTTTCAAATTATAATCTGATAAGGGTTTAGTATCCAAGCTATATAAAGATATGTTGAATGTTCGTATATATGAACATACATACATGCATATAAATGTATATGCATATAACACTCACAATTCAGCAATAAAAATAAAAGAACCCAATTTAGAAATGGGCAGCTACTTTGCAGAGACCATTATACAAAGAAGATATACAAATGGCCAAATATGCAATGTTACAACTCAGTGCAGAAAGACAAATTCAAACTGCAATGAGATGCCACTAAGATGGCCATTATTTTTAAATATTAATAAAACTGGTCAAGCCTCTCTCCGCTGCGTGCCCCTCAGCACCAGACGCTCTCCCTCATCATGTAATCCCTTGCCCCCCTCTCTCTCGGTCTGCCTCCCCCAAACCTACTTCATGCCAGCCTACCTCTATCCAGGCTGCCCCACGTGGACCATCTAGCAAGCCTGGTGGGACCCCTAATCCACTCATCCAAATGTCACAGACTGGTACCTCCACTTTTGCTGCAGCAAGGATGAGCCGAGGTTCCAAGACTGGGTTCCTAGCAGGGAGTTTTGAGGACTTGCTTCTTCGGTTATTTCTCTGGTTACAAAGTAAATAGGGACTGCAACTGAATCCAAGAAGTCCACTAAAACAAAAACAAAGAGTGGATCCAGCTACCACACCTTTTGAGCCCTTTGAAAGCACCTTCTTGGACTTGAACCTGGACCTCTTGAGGTTCAGAACGCCTCAGCCTGCTTCGGGTTGGAAGTCACCTTGGCACTCAGAGTCCAAAGCTTCCAGTTTGTCCTTGCCTCTTATTTGCTGCCTTCTGGCCACAGAAATAAAATCAACTCAACAGTCCAAATAAATAAATAAAACTGAAAATAAGTATTCTAAAGGATATAGAGAAATTGGAGCCCATACGCATTGCGGAGGTTTGGGGAAGATGGTAGCCAGACAGGCTGTCATGTCTGGAGCTCCTGGATATTGGTGAGTAGGGGTGACTTGGGGAAGGGTGGGGCTCTCAAATTGGTTTGTTGACTCTCAAGAAAGTTCAGAACTCTGCTCTGAGTCAGAAGCAGGCACGAACCGCATGCCAGCACTACCCATGGACGCTGCCGTTTCTTTAGCGGTGGAGTTCAGGGCGCCCGCTCCACAACCCGAGAAATCCACATTGCATCAGCGCTTGCACAAATCACCAGCCAGTCCTCCCCACCCTAGGGTGCCCAAAGTCCCATGGAGACACTCCGCAGAGACCCACAACTCGCGCTCCTCACTCCCAGAGATTCCTGCCCCCATTGGAACTGCCAGCTAGCCCCTCCACTACCCAGGAAGCCCGCTCCCAGGTGCCATTAGGCAGCCAGAAGCTTCCTGCTTAGCCAGAGGATTTTTCCCACCTATCTGTGGGAAGTGCTTCTGGCCAGGAACAAATCACCCAATCTCCATCCCCTACTAAACCCACTTCCTTGCACTCGGTCATTACTTTCCATCAGACCCGCAACGTGCCCAGCTGCAAACAATTGCTGAGGTGACCTGAGGGAAGCTATAATACAAAATCAGCCTCCCAAAGAGAGAGACCAGGGCTCAAAAACACCAAGGAAAATGTCAACTAATTTGAATAGGTCAAACAAAAAACAGCTAGCTGCTACCACAGTGTCAAAAAAAAAAAAGAGAGAAACTAAATCCAATACAAGATGACCAGCTGGACCTAACAGCAGTCAGAGAAAATGTGGAGGTTGAAAAAAAGAAAGAAAGAAAATGTGGAGGTTGATCAACCACAGAAAGAAATCTTCAGAATGTTACTAAGTCGTATTCAGGTCATGAGCAAAGCTTTAGAGAAGAAGGAAGAATTGATAAAGGAGATAAAGGCCATGCACCAAAGGGAAATCCAAGAATTAAGGAGTGAGCTAACAAAAACTGATCATAAACTTTCAGATTTTGCCTAGTTAATGGAGGAGGCAGAGAACAGGACCAGTGACCTAGAGGACTCACAAGTACAAATTAATAAACAGGAGGAGAAGCAGAAGAAAACATCAGAATTCTGTCTGATCCTATGAAAAGAAAAAATATTAGAATTATCGGTCTACTAGAGGAAGGTGCATCAAGGAAACCAACATCCAAGATAGTGATGGAATACTTGGAGGAAAACTTCCCTAGTTTAATGAATGAAAACCAAACAACCATCCAGGAGGCCAAAAGAATACCAGCTAGACTGAACCCCAAGAAGAAAACACCAAGACCTATAGTTGTTAAAGGAAAAGGAGAAAATTATGAGAGCAGCTAGGGAAAAATGAACAATCACATATAAAGAGAAACAGATAAGAATATGCTCAGACCTATCAATGGAAACTATGAAAAAGAGGAGAGAGTGGAGTGGTATATTCCGAAAATTGCAGGAAAACCATATAAACCCAAGAATACTATATCCAGCCAAATTATCTATTAAAATTGATGGAGAAGTGAGAGTCTTTCCAGACAAGGAAAACCTCAAAGAATATGCTAAAAGGAACCCAGCCCTACAAAAGATCCTCACTGACCCATCGGGGGCAGAAGAACAACAATCACCAAGCACATACAAGAGACTGATACACAGAACGATGCTACCTAGAAACCATCAAAGGAATAACAGTCCCCAAGATAACTCTGGCTCAGGGATGGAAGATTGGCAAGAATGAACCACAGACAGACAGGAACACAACCCATGGAGATAGAAAAGCACCCAACACAAGAACAATAAAATGACAACACATAGTGCACAGATAAATGTAATAACCCTGAATACCAATAGATTGAATTCAGGCCTTAAGAGTCAGAGAGATTAATAAGCAGGTGTGGCAGTCATGTGCTTATGTTAATTTTATGATTGAAATGTAGGGGTGGAGTCTGACCTGTTAATCTGGAGATAGCCATTGAGTAGCCGGTGAGGCCTCTATGTGGGCATGGCTACCACCTGAGACTCCTGGGAAATCTCGC
>PVJH01002650.1:0-38410 GCA_004026705.1 Nesogale talazaci | reverse complement strand
TGCTTCTGCCACCACAGGATGCTGTTGATGGACCCTGAGCCCTGGAAGTGAGGAGCCATGGGGAGAACCCTGTCGGTGCCAGGATTCTGTACCCACTGACCTGTAACTTCCTGAGTCAGAAGGAGACTTTATGGAGTTGATTCAAGCATAATTAATATCACTAAGGGTTATTATCAGACTTGTGACTTTGAGCTGCACTGGGCTGGGATGTTTTCTCAATGTCCTGCTCCTCTTGTATATAAACCCTTTCCTTATATCCATATGCATGTCTTTGAAATTTGTTCCTCTAGTCTACCTGGACTAACACAGTTGGTTTAGAAAACACAACCCCTCAATCTTCTGCCTAAAAGAGACACATCTTAAGATCACAGAAAAAAAATATATTGAGAATCAAAGGCTGGAAAAAAATATACCAGGCAAACAGCAATTCAAAAAAAGCAGGGGTAGCACTCCTAATCTCAGATAAAATTGACCTCAAAGTGCAAACCATAAAAAGAGATAAGGAGGGACACTATATAATGCTCAAGGGAAGGGTAAACAATGATCCAATAAGCATTTTAAGCATATATTCCCCAAATGAGAGACCTGCTGAATACGTGAACCAAACACTCCATATGATGAAAACAGAAATTACAGCTTCAACAATTATAGTGGGTGACTTCAACACACCACTTTCTGAGAAAGAAAGATCACAGGGAAAGAAACTCAACAAGGAGGCGAGAGATCTAAACATTACAATTAGACACTTTGATTTGGTAGCTATCTACAGAGTTTTTTATTTGGATGAATTCACATTCTTTTCATCCCCACATGGAACTTATTTGAAGATAGACCACATGCTGGGACATAAGGCGAATCTACATAAATTTAAGCACACTGATATCATACAGAACTCTCAAACCACTGTTCCCTAAGGTTGGAAATCAACAAAAGAAAGCTGAAAAGAACTAGAGAAAATAATTGGAGAATGAATAATTCTCTATTGCAAAAGGAGTGCGTACTGGCCCAGATCAGAGATGATATTAAAAAATTTAGAAACCAATAAGAATGGAAACACGACATACCAAAACTTATGGGACACAGCAAAGGCAGTCTTCAGGAGAAGTTTCATAACAATACATGCACACCTGAAAAAGGAAAAGCAACTCATAACTGATATGTTGGAACAGAATTTACAACAACCAGAACAGCGTCAGCAGGACAATCCCACTAATAGCCAAAGAAAAGAAATAATAAAAATCAGGGCTGAGATTCAAGAGAGGGAAAATAAGAAAACAATGGAAAAAATTAATGCTGTTTGAAAGAATTAACAAAATACATTGCTGGTGAAAAAATAAAATGATGCGGCTACTTTGTAATACAACTTGATAGTTCCTCAAAAAGTTAAACATAGAGTTATCACGTGACCCAGATATTTCACTCCTAGGTATATATCCAAGAGGAATAAAAAGGTATATTCAAACAAACATGTGTATATTAATAGTAACTTTACTTATAATTGTCTCAAAATGGTAACAACCCAAATGTTTATCAGTTGGTGAATGAATAAACAATGTTTTATTCCCACAATAGAATATAATTCATGGGTTGTACCCCCGTGGCATAGGTGGTTCAATGCGGGACTGCGGCCCGCGCTCAGCGGCGGCTCTCAGGTGAGGGCAGTGATGTTCCCCCCCAAAAAAAGAATATAATTCCGTCACGAAAAGGAGTGAAATATTATTAGCACATGTTACAGCATCAATGAACTTTGAAAACACTACGACAAGTAAAATGTATGATACACCACATGTTGTACAATTCTAATTCTATGAACTGTTCAGAACAGGTGGATGCAGAGGCAGAAAATATTGTCATAGTTTCCAGCGACAAGGTCTAGAATAAGTGCCTGCTTATAGGTGTGGGGTTTCTTTGAGACTTGTTTGGAGGTTCTAGCAGGGGAGCACAGCTACTCGTATACCCTTGACTGAAGGACGGTCCTCCTTCTATCGGGGAAGGGTCGTCCTCTTCAACTGAGCGCGCAGCTTCGGGAGGGATGCACATGGAGTGGTGAGGGAGGAAGGGGACACCCGCCTAGCCCGCCAGATCAGCCGAATCAACCCTGGTGATCAATGGAGTGACAGATGTCGCAGCCAGATCACCCTCAAATCCATGGTGTGGGGTTTTTTTGAAGAGTGACCAATACATGACTTTGAAAATATACTAAGAATCACTGAAATTTTAAATGATAAAGTTTATGTCATATGAATTATATTTCAAGAAAGTATTAATAAGAAATATGGCATCATATCATGGCCTTTTACTGTTTACACTTGATAGCACGCAAATAAAATCTAGCATTCTTACTTTGGCATGTAAAGTGCTGTGAGATGCAGCCCCAACATGCTTATCTTATCTCATCTTCACATCATTCCTCTTGCCCCACTCCCTGTCCTCATAACCTATTTATTTCATATCCTAGCTTCATCGGTCTTCCCATTCCAACTCATGTTTTTGTACTTGGTCTTTGTCCTGCTTATAGAGTCCTTTGCCAAGGGCCACTGCAGTCGACTAATTTTTGTATTTTAGGAAGTAAATGCAGTAGTTATCTGAAGTTTAAAATGCTTGCAATGTTAGGAATGACTTATATCAGGATTAGAAGTACAAAAACCAATCGTTATTAGAGATCTCCAATTTTACACAATGAGAGATTGTACAGCTATTGTTGTTCATGTTAGATTCCAACTTGTAAGAGTTCTCACTCAGAGTGACTCTATGTAAAACAAAGCCAAACACTGGTTGGTTCTGCACCAGGAGTAGAAAGCCTCATGTTTATGGCACAGAGAAGCTGGTGACTTTGAACTACTGATTTTGCAGTTAGCAGCCTAATGAATAGCCTACTTCACCACTGGGATGCTCCATTTATTGGTCCAGTTGTGAAAATTTTTGTTTTCTTTTTATTGAGTTATGATCCACATTGAAGGCTGCACTGTTTGATCTTCATCAGTAAGTGCTCCAAGTCCTCTCTGCTTTCAGCAAACAAAGTCGTGCCATCTGCATATCATGGGTGGCAAATGAACTTTTCTCCAATCTTGATGCAATGTTCTTCTTAAGCTAGTCCAGCTGCTTAGCTAATTTGCTCAGTAGATATAGCAAATAAGTACAGTGAAATCATACAACTCTTACACACTTTCCTGATTTTAAACCATTCAGTATCCCTTCATTATATTTGAACAATTGTTTTTTGGTTTATAAACAGGTTTTGCATGAGCACAATGAAGTGCTCTGGAGTTTCTGTTCTTCACAATGTGATCGATCCATAGTCTGTTATGATTCACACAATAAAATGCCTTTGCACAGTCAATAAACATCAGAAAACATCTTTGTGTTATTTTCTGCTTTCAGCCAAGATCCATCTGATGTCATTAATGATATCCCTCATTCCATATCAACTTCTGAATCTAATTTAAGTTCCTTGCAGCTACCTGTCAATGTACGGTTGCAGCTGTGTTTTCATTATCTTCAGCAAAATTTCACTTGCATGTAATATATTAGTGATATTATTCAATAATTTCAACATTCTGTTGGGTCAACTTTTGATGGGCATACATATTGATCTCTTGAAACAGTTGAATGTTGGCCAATTCTTTTTGGTACAGTAACAGTGTTCCTTCCATCTTTTTTTTAAGGCTTCCTGTGGCATTCAATATTTTGTCCAGTGTCCTTAAAAACTGCTCCTTGAGACTTGAATATTTTCTTTAGTACTTTTGGCTTGAGAAATGGTGTGCTTGCTCTTCCCTTTTAGTTTTCTAACTCCAGGTCTTTGGATATTTTAATTTCATTGAGTTTAATCCAAACCGAAGTCTTCGGTCTTTGCAGATTTCATCAGTGAGGACTTCAGGTCCTCAAGTCCAAAGTGAATGGGGTGGGGGGGAGCAGTCATGTAGACAATTGGACAATTGGACAATTGTCATCTGTAGACAATTGGACATCCCCTCACAGAGGTATCACAGGGAATTGATGAGCCAGTCAGGGTGCAGTATAGCACTGATGAAACACACAACTTTCCTCTAGCTCTTTAGTGCTTCCTTCCTCCCACTATCATGATGTCAACTCTATCTTATAAATCAGATTAGACCAAAGCATGCACTCTTCTAAAGATAAAAGCCTGCAACACAGGGAATCCAGGATAGATAAACTACTCAGGGTCAACAAGGAGAGTAGAGATACTAGGAGGATTAGGGGAGGGTGGGGGGAGAAAGGGGGAGTCAATCACTAGCATCAACCTAGAACCCTCTTCTAGGGGAACAAATAATGGAAAAGAGGGTGCAGGGTGATGGAGGATGATGTAAGATATAGAAGAAATAATCTATAGCATCAAAAGTTCATGAGGCAGGGTGGATAAGGAGAGGAGAGGGAAGAAATGGGGAGCTGATAGCAGGAGCTCAAGTGGGAAGAGAATGCTTTGAAAGTTATGGGGCCAGCATATGTGCAAATGTACTTAATACTGGATGAATGTATGGATTGTGATAAGAGATGTAAAAACCACCAATAGACGTATTTAGAAGAAGAAGAAGAATGGTCTTTATGGTCAGGGTTAATGGGAATATGAGAACAAAATGGAATTAAAATTTAAGAGGAACATTGCATAGATCAATGATAAATGGAGCTAAATGTCATAAATTGAATACTTTAAAATCCATTCTATGAACTTGAAGTCCACAAGGAAAAAAGGAGTTTTCAACTTGGGCAGAGAAATCAAGATTGAAATTTGAAACTTTGGGCAAAATTGTTAAAGAACACACATGTTTCATCCTTAATCCAAATCAGAAATTCCAGATATACAATACAACCTTAGAAATGTTGCAAAAGTTCAAGAACTTTCAGGTACAGGAACCAATTCTAACAAGTTTAAGTGAAAAAAAGACTTCAGTTGGCTCATGTGGTTAAAAAAAAGCATTCAATCTTCAAAACAAAATTAGTGTGCTCGTTCTTGCAGCTGCTTGTCTCCATCTCAGCTTCTCTTATTGCAGACAGGTTCCCTCCACATGCTATGGAAATTCCTTATTGACATTCATGTGATCACTTCTGTCCTGGACGAAAGGGTAAAATAGACAACTGGAACTAGCCACTTCTCCAGGGCTCTGTGGAGCAGTGTGGTCATTGCTGCTGTTGATCGATGACTTGCCATCCAGTCAGTTCCAACCCACAGTCACCCACTATACAACAAAGCAAAGCACTGCCCTGTCCTGCAATCATCTCACAGTGGTTCCTGAGCTTGAGCTCATCATTGCAGCACAGTACCAATTCATCTCACTGAGAGCCTCCCTCTACTTTAGCAAGCACACTGCCTTCTGCTGGGACCGGTCTCTCCTAACATGTCCAAAGTATGTAAGATGAGCTCCTGCCCTCCTTCCCTCTAAGAAACATTTTGGCTTTACTTCTGAAATACAGTTGTTTGTCCTTGGTACTTTTGATATTCTTTGTCAACACTACAATTCAAATGTTGTGATTATTCTTCCATCCTTCTTACACAATGTCCCATTTTCATGTGCATAGAAACCATTAAAAATACCATGGCTTGGGTTAGGCATATCTTAGTCCTCAAAGTAGCATCCTTTCCTTTCAAAATTCTAAAGAGGTCTTGTACAGCAGACTTACCCAGTACAATGGGTAGATTGTGGATCCAAGCAAGACAAAATCCTTAGCAAATTTAATCTTGTCTCCATTTATCATGATGCTATTAGTGGTCTAGTTGTGAAAGTATCTCTTTTCTTTACCTTGAATTATAATCCACAATGAAGGCTGCAATCTCTGATCTTCATCACTATGATAGTTAAGGTTTACTGTGCCAACCTGGCTGATGGACACGTGTGGGATTAATTGAAGGGGCAGAAAAATAAATGTCTCAGTGAGCCTCATCTGTCTGGTCTCTTGTTCTCTGATGGTCAGACCAGTGTGCAGCTGCCTTAGCTAGTTCTCTGCCTCAGCTGGAACTTCCTGTGAGACACCCAGAGGAGAAGCCAAATGGACCTACCCTGGGTGCTCTGCCAGCACTGAGATGCTTACCGGCTTTGCTTACAGATTTTGCTTTCCTCCTTTCATTTGACATTATTTTGTGTGTTCTGTGACTTTGAGGAGTACTTTGTAGATTGGTGTTAAACATATGGACTAATGTCGGACTTACAGCACTGGGTAGAGATGCTTTCTTAATGTGCACTTACCCTTTATATAAAACTCTCTCATGAAATATGAGTGTCTATGATTTTTGTTTCTCTAGTCTACCCAGACTAACACAATCAGCAACTGTTTCAAGTCTTCTTCACTTTCAGCAAGCGAGCTTGTGCCATTTGCATATGACAAGTTGTAAATAAGTCTTCCTCTAATTCTGATGCCATGTTCTTCATCTAACCCAGCTTCTCTGATGTTTTGCTCAAAATACAGATTGAATCAAGATGGTGAGAAGATTCAACCTTGACCCATTCTTTTTCCGATTTTAAGCTGTGCAGTATACCCTTGCTCTGTTTGTACAACTGCCTCTCGATCTATGCATAAGTTTCACATGAGCATAATGAAGTGTTTTGGAATTCCCATTCTTCTCAAGGCTATCCATTGTCTGTTACAGTCCACACAGTCAAATACCTTAATGTAATAATTGAAACACAAGTAGTCAGCTTTCTGGTATTCTCTGCTTTGAGTCAATGTCCATCTTATATCAGCAATGTTTCAAGACCTCTTCCGAATCTGACCTGAGACTTGGAATCTCCTTGTCAATGTGCTGCTGCAATAACTGTTGGATGATCTTCAGTAAAATTTTACTTGCATGTGATACTGTGGTGGTCATGTACTTGATGTCAATTTCATGACTAGAAGTCTAGGGGTGGAATCTAGCCTGTCAGTCTGAAGACAGCCAATGAGACCTGTGTGGGCAGAATTCTGGGACATCTCACAATATTTCCCTCGTGGAGATGAGAGACCATTCCCCTAGTTGTTGGGAGATGCACGACTGACAAGACAAGATGATAGTGTCCAAGGAACTGGAGGAGCCGGAGGAGAAGCCACAAAGCCTTACTCTGATGGAACCAGATCTCTGAAGCCAGAGGAGTCACAGAGAGACCCCTGCCAATGCTGGGATGCTTTTTCTGCTTCTACTGCCACCAGACACACCAGACTCTGTACCCACTGGCCTATGACTTCTTGATTTGGAAGGGGACTTTGGACTGGTGTTGAACATACGGGCTAATATCAGACTTGTGACCTTGGACTGGACTGGGTTGGGAAGCTTTCTCAATGTTCCATTCCCCTTGTATATAAACCTGTCCCTTATATCCATATGCGTGTCTATGGATTTGTTTCTCTAGTCTACCCAGACCAACACAGATACCCATTAAATGGTTCCATATTTTGATTATTTTGTTAGGTCACCTTTTTAGGAATGGATGTAAACATGAATCTATTCTAGTCAGCTGGCCAAGTAACTGTTCAAAATTTCCTGGCATACATTAGTTCATGCCTCCAGTGCTTCGTGAGCTTGTTGAAACATGTTGATGGGTATTCCATCAATCCCTGGAACCTTGTTCTTGGCTAATGCATTCAGTGGAGCTTGACCTTCTTCCTTCAATACCATTGGTTCCTGCTCACATGCTTTCCCCTGTTTTTGTTTTTGTTTTGTTTTGTTGTACTGTGTCTCTGTAGTCTTTAATCTTTTTTTGATGCTTCCTGCACCATTCAATATTTTGCGCACAGAATCTTTCAATATTATAACTCAAGGCTTGAATTTTTTTCTTGAGTTCTTTCTGTTTTTGACATGCTGGGCATTTGCTTTCTATTTGGTTTTCTAATGCTAGGTTTTTGCAAATTTCTTGAACAAAGTTGATATCTAATGGAAGAGATAAGCTAAGCACACCCAACGAGCTCTAGTCAGCACATCTTCCTAGGCTTTTCTAATTCAGAAACAACTACAACATGGGCTTCCAGGACCCTGGATAATTCATAATTTTAAAAACTTACTGTCAGCACTGCCCTGGCTCCTGGTTCTGCTTTCTTGCTCATGTGAGCTCTGTTGCCACACTGGGAGCTTACAACACCCTCTGTCTCAAGTATGCAAAACAAGTATCAATTTAAACTTGCTGTCTGTCTGGGTTCCCCCCCATCTGTCTGCTTGTCATGTGGTGGGGCTTGTGTGTTGCGGTACCACCAGTATTTCCTGCCAAATTAATAAAGGAAATTATAGAAGAATTCATGCTTTTTAATTATGGTTTTAGCAAAGAATATTTACTATTCCATAAATTGCCAGAACTTTAAAATCTGCTTTAGAAGAAGTACAGCCAGAAAACTCCTTAGAAACACGATTGTGACACTTTGTCTGATAAACATTTGGCGTGTTATCAGGAGGAACAAATCCCTGCAAGATATTATTCTTAGTAAAATACAAGATTAGGGGAAACGAGGAAAAGTCTAAGTGAAAGAGAGTGAGACAATTGCTACAATAATGGATCCAAGCATTACAATAATTGTAAGGATGGCACAGGACCTGGCCGTGTTTGTACATTGGGTCACTGTGAGTAAGAAGTGCTATGCTTTATGTTTGTTTATATTCATGTTTATAAATTATTACTATTTTGGACAACTATCAACAATAACAATGTGTCTGGTTTACAGCTTTCCTTGGTGAGCTTAGAAAAGAAATAAAGGTGTTTAGGGCACCCAGGTGTGCTGACTTTCCCCCACATATCTTATCTTATTTGAGTCTCACAGTAATACAGGTAATGAGTTGAAAATGAAGAAACACAAGGTCACATTGCATAAAAGTGACACAGTAGGGATTTGAACCTAAGCTTTAGATCACCAAATCTATGGAGTTGTGTTCCAGGTGCAGCAGCTTTACAGAGAAGTAATAAAAATAGATATTAGAAGTTCATAGAGGACATAAAATGGCTACTGCTAAAATAAATACAATTTAAAAATACACATTATTAGGAAGAAAATTTCTCCGCCGTAACAACTGAGACACTCAGAGATCAAACCTCAATTTATTTTTTTAGGTTAATATTCAATTTATTCATCACAACAAACATAATAATTAAGAAAGCAATAATATAATACCCCCACTCCCACCCAGCTATCAGTTTGTCACACTACAGGGGCTTGTAAATTACTATATTACTGGAGGATATGCCACTGTGTATTTCAAATACCAGCTGGGTCACCATGGTGAATATATCATACCAGAATTTCTAGGCTGGCCAAAAAACTGATCATCCATTTCCAATACTTATTATATTGTTGTTAGATGGTTTCAAATCAGTTACAACTCACAGTGACCTTATGTAAAAGAAAAGGGAACACAGTTTAGTTTTGAACAGTCTCACAATGGCTAAGTTTGAACTCACTGCTGCAGACCTGGGTCGATCTTGAGTGTCCTTTTCTCTTTCTCTTACCCCTTTATTTCTGAGCAAAAGTTCTTCTCCTGGGACTGGAATCTCCTATCAACATGTCTAAAACCAATAAAACAAAGTCTTACAGTCCCCATTTCTAAGGAGCATTATGGTTATGCATAACCATAATAAGACAGTTTTTTTGGGGGGGAAAAGACAGTTTTTGTTCTCTCAGATCATGGTATATTCAATATGCATAATCAACAATATGATTGAAAGTCCATCAGCCCTTCTCCAGTCTTCCTTATTCATTGTACAATTTATGCATGCATATGAGGCAAATAAAGATACCATGATGAGTAAGGGGAGGATTTAATCTTCAAAATGGTTACTTTGTTTTTTTTAACTTTTTGTTTTGTTTTGTTTTGGTTTTTTTGGTGGCATCACTGCCCTTTGGTGGTGGGAGTAGGAGGCCCAGCCTTGCTGCTGGATTTGAACCTCCAACCCAGTGGGCCACAGTCCCACACACAACCACTGTGCCACCGGGGCTCAGCCAGTTTTTTAACACTCATAAAGGTCTTGCATGGCAGATTTGCCCAATGCAGTATGTCTTTTGATTTATTTTCTTTCTTTCTAGTTTAAATATTTTTAATCATTTTATTGGGAGCTCATACAGCTCTTATTGCAATCCGTATATACATCCATTGTATGGAAAACTCATTTGTACATTTGTTGCCCTCATCCTCAAAACATTTTCTTTCTAATTAAGTCCTTGGTATCAACTCCTCATTTTTACTCTCCCTCCCTCCTGAACTCCTGATAATTCATCGATTATTATTATTTTGTCATATTGTACACTGTCCGATGTCTCCCTCTGCCCACTTGCCTATTGTCCGGTTATATGTAGATCCTTGTAATCAGTCCCCCTTTCTACTTCATCTTCCCTCCACTCTCCCAGTATCATCACTTTCACCACTGGTCTTAAAGGGATTATCTGTCCTGGATTCCCCATGTTTCTGGTTCCTATCTGTACATCCTCTGGTCTAACCAGATTTGTAAGGTAGAATTCAGATCATGATAGTGGGAGGGGGGAAGTATTTTAAACTAGAGGAAAGTTGCATATTTCATTGTTGTTATACTGTGCCTTGACTGGGTCAACTTCTCTCCACAACCCTTCTGTAAGGGGATGTCGCTTCACCTACAGATGGACTTTGGGTCCCCAATTTGTACTCCCCCTCATCTATAATGATATAATTTTTTGTTCTTTGATGACTGCTAACTGATTCTATTTACACCTCGTGGTCTCACAGGCTGGTGTGCTTCTCCCGTGTGGAATTTGTTGCTTCTGAGCTAGATGGCCACTTGTTTACTTTCAAGCCTTTAAGACACTATATCTTTGATAGTCGGGCACTATCAGCTTTCTTCACCACTTTTGCTTTTGCACACATTTGTCTTCAGTGATTGTCTGTAAGGTTAGAATCAAGAAATGCCAATTTAATAGAACAAAGTGTTCTTGCATTGAGGAAGTTCTTGAGTGGAGGTCCAATGCCCATCTGCTGCCTTAATGCTAACACTGTAAGTATAGCACATAGATCTATTCGCTCATCATCATATATAAATACATTTATATATGTCCATGCCTGTATTTAGACCTCTGTAAATGCCCTTTGCCTCCCAGTTCTTTCCTCTATTTCTTTTTGCTTTCCTCTTGTCCCACTATCATGCTCATCCTTCATTTGGGTTTCAGTAATTTCTCTCTCCTATATTACTCTTGATCAATACCTATCTGGCCTCTTACACCCACCTTGCCACTGATTTTGGATCACTTGTTGTTCCCTTATCCCTGGGATGGACAACACCATCTCCTTTCCTCACCTCCCCAACTCTCATGCCCTCCCGGAATCATCTATCCCATTGTTTTCTCCTCCAGACTGTTCATCCAGCCTATTTTATCTAGATAGACTTGCAGAGATAATAATATGTACCACAAAACTAGACATCTCAAACCTTGATTTCTAACACTATATCTAATAAAAAGTGATCATCCATGAGTCCTGCTTCTTTTTAAAACCTTTTATATGAGCCAAACTATATCAGACCAAAAATTAATTTAGAGCAAAGAAGAGAAAGGAGACAGGATATTAGGATAGTGGAAATTGAATAATCAGAATAAAATAATGATAATGTTAACATGTTATGAAGTATATAGCCAAGGCTTCTGAAAATACAGTGCAGTAATTATGGAATGGCAATCTAATTTTCTGTGTAAAACTTAACTGAAAACACAACAAAACATTATTTAAAAATCAAAATGCTTGGGAGCTCACCTGAAAGAGTTTGAGTAGTCAAACCTGGAATAATTTGAATAAAAATATACATAAGCTATGACAAAGTAAAAAAAAATAAGTAGATGATTGAATAGATAAATGAGACCAAATCTACGGCCATAAAGTTGTTTCCAACTTATAGGGACCCTACATAGAATTTCTAAGACTTTATAAATATTTACTGGCACAGATAACCTCATCTTTAAAAGGAGATAAATCTCTTCCTTCTAGATCAGTGTCTTTCTAATGCCACAACCCTTTAATACTTCCTCATACTGTGATGATCTCCCTACCATAAAATTATTTGTGTTGCTACTCCATAACTGTAATTTTGCTTGTGTTATGAATTGGGCGACTCCTATGAAAGGATCGTTTGACCCACACAAGGGTCACTACCCACAGGTTGAGAACCACTGTACTAAATAAATTCCAAATAGTTTTTTTAGGTACCACATCCTCCAGGAGGTGGAGCTTAGTCCCTTTCGCTTCTTGAATCAGGACAGAGCTTTCAGATGAATCTTGGCTCAAAGCAGAAATAGCCAGAAAGAAGTTTACTTATGTTTCATGAACTGTGCAAAGGCATTCGCGTTTGTACCATAGTAAACTGTAGATAACCTTAAGAAGAATAGGAATTCCAGAACACTTCATTGTGCTCATTGGGAACTTGAACATGAATCAAGAGGCAGTTGTATGAACAGAGCAGGAATACTACATGGTAAAATCAGGGAATATGTGTGTCAGGTTTGTATCTTCCAATCATGCCATAACTTACATGAAGAGTGTAGCATCAAGATTAGAGGAATGTTTATGAACAATCTGTGATATGCAGATGGCACAAGTTTGTTTGCTGAAAGTGAGGAGGAATTGAAACACTTGCTGATGAAGCTTAAGGATGGTAGCCTTCAGTATAATTTCAGCTCAATGTAAGGAAGAACACAATCCTCACAACTGGGTCAATAGTGAAGATCATGATAAATGGAGAAATGGTTGAGTTTGTCAAGAATTTTGTCTAACTGGGATCCACAATCAATGTTTGTGGGAGCAGCAATCAAAAGATCACAAGACATATTGCATTAGATAAATCTGCTGCACAAGAGCTCTTTAGAGTATTAAAGACCAGGGGTGTTCCTTTGGGAACTAAGGTGCACCTCTCCAAGACCATGGCTTTCTCCATTGCATCATATGCATGTAAAGATTCATCACTGAATATGGAAGACTGTAGAAGATTAGGTGCATTTGAATTAAGGTTCTGGAGAAGAATATTGAAAGTACCATGGACTAAATGGAATAACTGATGTGTATTGGGAGAAGTAAGGCCAGAGTGCTCCTTAAAGCAGTGTTCTCAACCTGTGGGTCACGAGTCCTTGGAGGGGTGTGGTCAAACAGCCCTTTCACAGGGGTCACTCAATTCATAGCAATAACAAAATTATAGTTATGAAGTAGCAAAGAAAATAATTTTTTATATATTTGTAAATCATTTTATTAGGGGCTCGTACATCGTTTTTCACAATACATAAATAAACATACTGTGCCAAGCGCCTTCACATGTCAGCTACTGTTATCATTCTCCAAACATCCGCCTTTTCCCTTGAGGCCTTGGTATTGGCTTTTCCATCCTTTCCCCTCTTCCCCTGCTCTCCCTTCCCCATCAATCTTCAATACTTTATAAATTATTATTGTTCTGTCATATCTTACACTGCCCAACCTCTCCCCCAACCCACTCCTTTGATGTCCGTCCTTCCAATAGGAGCTTATGTGAATATCCTTGCAGTTGGTTCCGCCTCTTTACCCCACTTCTCTCCACCCATCCAGCAGCTCCAATCTCACCACTGGCCTGAAGGGGCCCATCCATCCTGCTTTCCCCATCTCCAGCTCCCCTCTCTATACTAGTGTACCTTCTCTAGTCCATCTGGATTTGTAAGGTAGAGTTGGGACCATGATGGTTGGGAGGTGGAAGGCTTCAGGAACTAGAGGAAACTTGTATGCATCATTGCTGTCTGGCTGCACCTTGACTGGTCTGTCTCCTCCTCCTGACTACCCTGTAAAGGGGTGACCAATTACCCACCAGTGGGCCTTTGGTCCCCACTCTGCTCTCCCCCTCATTTGTAATGATGTGATTCTTGTTCTTTGATGCTCAAGACCTGCTCCCTTCGGCCCCTCTTGATCACACATGCTGGTGTGCTTCTTCCACGTGGGCTTTGCTCTTTCTGTGCTGAATGGTGACTTGTTTATCTCCAAGTCTTTGAGACTCCAGACAGTCAATCATTTGGTAGGTGGGCACCATTGTTTCTTCTACTCTGTTTGCCTCTGTATCCATTTGTCTTCAGTGATATCAGGAGTCAATTGGTCCATTGATTTTGAATTTTGTTCTTTGATGCCTGATACCTGATTGTTTCAGTACCTCATGATCGTACAGGCAAGTGAGCTTCTTTTATGGTGGGTTTTGTTGCTCCTGAGCGAGATGGCTGCTTGTTTATGCTCAAGCCTTTAAGACCCTAGATGCTATATCTTTTGATAGCTGGGCACCATCAGCTTTCTTCACCACTCTTTCTCATGCTCCCACATGTCCTCAGTGGGCGCCTTGGGGATGTGTGCACACAGTGATATGTGTCCACCCCACACACACTTGATGTCTGTTGCCTTTCACCACCTTGTGGCCACGCTGGCTGGTGTGCATCTTCTGTGTGGGTGTGGTCTCTTCTCAGGTAAATGGACTATTGTTTATCCTCAGGTTTTTAAGCCCCCAGACGGTATATCCTTTGATAGCTGGGCGCCATCAGCTTTCTTCACCACATTTTCTTATGCACCCATTTTACTTCAGTGATCGTGTTGGGTCAATGAGCCTCGTGGAATACCAGATTCATAGAACAAAGTGTTCTTGCATTGAGGGGGCACCTGGGTGAGGGCCCAAGCTCCCCCTTGCTACCTTAGTATTTGTCCTATAGATATGTTATTAAGCTTATTCAATCCTTATAGTAGATAATTGTGTTTATGAATGGACATGCCTCTGTTTAGACCTCTGCAAGTGCCGTTAGCGCAAAGAAAATAATTTTATGCTTGGGGGGTTACCACATGATGAACTGTATTAAAGAGGATGGCAAGAATTCATCTTATGTACTTTGGACATGTTGTCAGGAGAGACCAGTCTCTAAAGAAGGACATCATGTTTGGTAAAGCTGAAGGGTGACAAAATAGCAAGGCCCTCAAACACTAACCCACCCAAGGGAAAGGTGTTGTTTATATCTCCACAGGGAAAGAGGGATAAGTCTTCACTCCAATGCTCTGAGACAAGATTGCAACACACTGGCATTAAGCAGGGAACCAATAGAAAGGTCTAAGAGCCAGTCCCCAATCCCAACTACTTGGACTGTCCCACGTTCCCGCCAAAGAATCAACTTCAGAGGACAGCAATGAAGCTATAGCTCAAGGAGAAGAATATGCCTGATCAGAATACACAGGAGCAAATGAAGGGGGAGGAAGAGAGAGTGGAACACATCCTGACCCACCAGGCCCTGCAGATGATTTTCCTGTTCTTGGCAGTCAATGCAATGCACATAGAGGATCTTAGGACTGGTGCCACTATGAGACACAATGTCCCTCACTGACCCATAGCACTATGGGGGACAATACAGGAGACACGTGTGGGAATTGCACCTTATCTGACCCCATCACACTGAGGCAAAACACTAAGGACATTCAACAGAAGAGCAAGGAGAACAGAGCAACGAAGTCCCCAAGGAATACCAAAAGTAGACTTTGGGGCCAGGGAATGGCACCCCATCAGACTGGACCAGAAAACACTTCTAAAGGTCAACAAATAGGCCTTGAACTATCTACACGCTTTTCTGTTTTGCATTGCTGTTTTGTATTTTGATGCTTTGTTTTGCTCTATTTTGTTTTTTAAGGCATATATATACAATATATATATATGTATATATGTATATATGTGTGTATATGTATATATACAATCTGCAGGAGAAAATAACAGGATTGAAATTTCCAGGGGGTGATGGGAGAGGGAGAAGTTAGGGAAAGGAAGTGGATGTTAACAAAGGACAAGGAAACAACAAGAGATCTAAAAATCAATGGCAAGGAGAGTGTAGGAGGTCTGGTAGGACTTAATCAAAGGAAATGTAGCTGAGAAAAATTATTGAAACCCTAATTAAGACTGACCATGGTAGTGGGACAAGAGGAAAGGAAATAGAGAATAGAAGTAGGAATTAAAGTGCATTTATAGAGGTCTAAATACAGGCATGTACATATGTAAATAGATTTATATACGATGATAGGGAAATAGATCTATGTGCATATATTTATAGGTGTAGTATTAAAGTAGAAGATGGACATTGTGCCTCCACTCAAGTACTCCCTCAATACAAGAACACTTTGTTCTATTAAACTGGCAGTCCTTGATGCTCACCTTCATGACATGATCACTGAAGACAAAGCAGGGTGTATAAACAAAAATGGTAAAGAAACGTGATGGTGCCCGGCTATCAAGAGATATAGCATCTGAGGTCTTAGAGGCTTAAAGATAAGTAAGGCCATCTAGCTCAGAAGCAATAAAGCCCACATAGAAGAAGCACACCAGCCTGTGTGGTCATGAGGTATCAATAGGATCAGGTATCAGGCAGCAAAGAACAAAAAAATCTTATCACTGTGAATGAGGTGGGATGCAAAGTGAAAGTCCAAAGCCCTGTAGGTAACTGGACATCTTTACAGATAGGTTGTGAGGAGAAGACAAGACAGTGCAGTACAGCAATGATGAAACATGCAACTTTCTCTAGTTCTTTAATGCTTCCTCCCCCACGATGAAGATCACAATTCTACCTCACAAATCTGGCTAGACCAGAGCTTATACATGGGTAAAGATAAAAGCTGGAAACAAAGGGAATCCAGGACAGATAAATCCCTCAGTACCAATAATAAGAGTAGCAATACCAGGAGGGGAAGGGGAAGGTGGGAGATAAAGGGGGAACCGGTCACAATGATCTACACATAACCCCCTCATTGGGAACAGACAACAGAAAATTAGGTAGAAGGAGAATGTCAGACAGTGTAAGAAATGAAAAATAATAATGGAAATTATCTAGGGTTCCTGATGGAGGAAAGGGGGGAGGGGGAGGGGGAAATGAGGAGCAGAGACCAAAGGCTCAAGTAGAAAACAATTGTTTTGAGAGTGATGATGGCAACAAATGTACAAATGTGCTTGACACAATGGATGGATATATGGATTGTGATAAGAGTTGTCCAAGCCCCCAATAAAATGATTTTTTTTAAGTGGGGAGGCCCTCCGTGAGCTGGATTGACACAATGACGGCATCTCTGGGCTCAGGCATAGGAACAATTGTGAGGATGGAGCAGGACCATGCAGGGTTCCGTTCTGTTGTGTAGAGGGTCACTATGGGCCAGAGCAGAACCAATGGCACCTAACTGCAACACAACCATGAGAACAACATTAGACGCCCTCGGATTGAAGAACATGCTACAAACTCCCTCACCAGTACTCCTCAGCACTGTCCAGGTCATGAAAATCAAGGAAAGCCTGAAGATCAGTCACAAATCAGAGATGGCAATCAAGGACCGGTGACAACAGAAATGTAGTGGGGAATACTGGGCTGAATTCTGGACCAGAAAAAAAAAGACACTAGTAAAAACAAAACCAAAAAAAAAAAAATTAGTGAAATATAGTAAAATCTGGGATGTTGCTTCTTATTGTGACAAATATACCGAGTGTGCCGCGTAAGCTAGTAACACAAGGGGATGCATGTGCAGGGTCTGCAGGAGCTTGTCTTGTCTCTGCAACTTTCATGTCAATCTAAAACCATTCCAAAAGAAAACATCTTCTGAAGAGCGCTGTCAATTTACCGAGTGCTTACAGTGTCATTAAGAAAAAGGAACCGGAAAGAAGATTGCATACAGATTCAGTAGAAAAAGAGAATAAAAACAGATGGCATAGTTTTACATGTCTTAACAAAAAATTGCCCTGGGATGAAGTTAATGAATGACTTGAAATTAGGAGGGGTGCGAGGGAGGAGGAGGCAAGTCCAGAGATTAGGGTGATGGCTTCAGAAAGCCGGAGGAAGAGCTCAGAGGCTGCAGAGCAGGCACGGCAAGCTCAGGGAGCCAGTCAAGGGCTGAAGCCAACAACCTGCTCAGCCTCATTCCCTGTCAACTCCTGCCTTGCCCAACACTGTGACTCAGTTCCTATTGAGCTCCTCATGCAGAAAGAGACATTTTGATGGATGGGGGAAGTCATTAAAATTGGGAAACGTGATGTCTACTCCCTTTCTATATTCCAGATTATCCAGCCCTGTCTGAGTCAAAAACTGGCAACTGGTGTTTGTGAGATGAGATTCAGTTCACTCAGGGGGAAATTCTGGTAAGATTCTTATTGCCCTTTCCACTCCAGGAGCCCACTGTGGTCCCATCCAATTTGCTCCAATGAAAGATGTTTAGAAATATATAAACTGCAGAATAATTCCCTTTCACAGATGGAGGCACTTAGTCATATGCAAAAACTACGTGAAAAAAATAATTACTCCCATCATTAACACTGGTTTTCATAGATCCCTGTAGCTTAAATAACTCCAAGTATTGCTCTAGAGGAAAATATTCCAGTCAGAATAAAAGCCATAACTTACATTTACTTCCTTCCATGTTAGAAACAGACAATCACACAAAGTTTATCATTTGAAATTTTTGATTTTGCTTTATTCTCCAGTGAGGCAGAGAAAGCAAGTATTATCTCCATATTATAGGTGAAAAAAAAATGTGAGGTTCTGTATAATTGGGTAAGCAATGAGAAAGCATATAACTACTAAGTAGATAAAACAAGGGTTAGGGTTCAAAACCCAGGCTACCTGATTATGTTTCTTAATGTGATCCACCATTTCACATGGGATCCCGTACTGGTCATTCCAATCAGTCTACTTACTGCAGGCTCCTTTGTCAACTCAAAGCTTCCAGTTTGGATGAGGGGAAAGGAGATGTTGGTACATTCTAGAGATAGTCTGTGCTTCTCACCTGGGTGGGAGAGCTTACCTCATCATGTTTTGTAGGGCACTGAAAACTGCCTTCTCCTAGCCTGAGCTTATAAAAACACCGAGTCTCAGGGAAGTTGGAAGGGATTCCTTGCATGGTGTTTAAGCTATCGCCAGTACAAGGATGTGTTTAAGAGCTTTCCTCTAAAATAATATAGCAGGAAGCAAGGAGGAAAGGGGCTCAGTTGAAAGAGGAATGGATAAATGTTGAAAAACAATGAAGTTGCATAATGGAGACATGATACAATTTCCTCTCCTTTGGGATGTTTGACGTTTTACATAATGAAATAAAAGTACCATGCAAATAGAGAATAAGGCTAGGCGTTAAAACACCACGGCTAGACTTGGGAAGAAAAAGATTAGATACCTAAACTTTGAAGAAAATAACTGTAAAAACATGCATAGGTACTTGGTTGTTTTGCTCTTTCCTCCCGAGGTTTAGTCTCCTTTGCAGCTAGGTACTGTATTTCATGTGACAGAGCCCTTGTTAAAGATCCCTAGTGGTGCAGTGCTCACATGTCGAGCTGCTAACTGCAAGGGCCCCGCTACAAACCCATCAGTCACTTCCAAACCCAAAACTATCCTCACTGCCATAGAATCAAAGCACATTCATAGTGAGCCTAGGGGACAGAGTGAAACAGCCCCTGTGAGTTTCCGAGACTGTCCCTGTGTAGAGACAGAGAACGCCTGCTTTGGGGAGAAATACTTGGCAGTCGGCTTCTGTAAATACAGAAGCCTTGGAAACACGCATGGGGCCGGCTCTGTTCTGTTTTATAGGGTTGCTGTAAATTAGACTTGATCCCATGGAAATGGACTAAACCTTGCGAGTGGACTGTGAACATAAGTAATGTGTGCTACATCTGGACTGTGCGCTCGAGACTTCGAGATGGGGCACTGTGGTTCTTTCCCCTTCCCAAGGGCTGGGGTGGTGACCAGCAGAGTGACTTGGGAAGCCACATATTGAAAACAGAAGATCTTCTATTAGGCTGAATCTTACATGGGGCTTAGCTCACAGGGTATTCTTGGTGGCCCTATCAAAGCAGACACAGGAGATAGAGGCCGGATCTCAGTGGTAAGTAGTGAATGGCTGGTGAAGTGGTTATTCTATCTGCTTCTCCAATAACCACCTACCCCTCAAATGGGAGCATCTCATTCTCTTTGCCATTGGCTAGTTTAGAAACAGCGTCATGCCCCAGTTTTAGACAACTGAGTACATGCTAACTAGTTGGAGCAGAAAGGAATGTATCATAGGGTACTGGTTCACTCACAAGATATCTGGGAGGGTCAAGCTCAGATGTTGCACAACCACTGACAACTCAGCCAAGATAAATGCCCAACCACACCATGGCAGCTATGACCCTGCTGCCACCAACTGCGGCTTGATACCCGTAAATCCAGGATTTGGCCACCAGACCCTCTACAACAGCTGCAGTTGAAAAAACAAAAACCTCCACAACTTTGCTTGCCAGAGAATCTCATGGCCTCTGCCTTGTGATGCTTGCTCCTGCCTGCCAAGTCTGGCAGGGGTGTATCTGCTTGGCAGAGAGCATGAGTAACCCTGGTTACACTTCAATGGAGTCTTGACACACTGTGTAGTCTAGCTTTCCCGTTTCTAAAGGCCAGGAAGGCATGCTGTGATGGGATTGGAATGGTGTGGAATGAACCGATTGCTATCTGCCACTGCTAATCTCTTGTCTACTCAGCATTCATTCCCTCGTCTTCTCACACAAAAGTTCAAACAAAGACCGCAACAATACCATGCTCCCATCTCTAATAATGCAATTATCTCCACAAAAGAAGTTAAATCATTCTCTCCTTTTGAGACACAGAATCTCATAAGTAGCTTCATTTATTGTTGGGTAATGTTTTTTCCTCTGGTTGAGATACAGCTAAGTATTGACATGCTGAAATCTATAGCCTAAATTGCAATACTAACCAAGAAGGGTAGGATGAGGGATAGCTATGATAGGTCAGGTGGTTACTTCTGTTCACTGCCACAGAGTCAATTCTGACTCCTGGTGACCCTGACAGGACAGTGTAGAACTGAAACAAAACCAAGAACAAGGATTCAACCAAACAGAAAGCTCCCATTTAAAAGGAAGCAGAAAATATTTGAAACTGAAACAACTTTACAATAGATCCAACGATAAAGTATTACATTTTAGCCTAACCACGTCTGTGATAATCAACATCACAATTCCTTTGTCTGATAGCAAACCTATGCTCATGCCTATATCATGTCTACAGGGGGTATTCTCTGGAGACTTAATCCATCTGTGAACTCTGCACATGGATGTTGGGTTTTCACTGTCATCCATGGTCTTCTGTACACCAGCTGTCCACAATTTAAGCTCTGAAACTATTACCTCCTTTGGATTTGGATTTTATTATTTACAATCTTTGGATCACACATGCTGGTGAACTTCTTCTATGTGGACTTACCATATTATTTGGACCATAAGACACACCCAGTTTTTAGAGCAGGAAGACTAGAAAAAATATTCTGAACCAAATATTACAAGTCTGCTAAAATGTTCTGAGATACCACACCTTTGGACCATATGACACATGCTCATTTTCTCCCTACTTTTTTTGGGGGGAGAGGGGAGTGCGTCATATTGTCTGTAAAATACAGTAATTGACACTTCACCCAGATGGCTGTGTGTTTGAAAACAAGCCAATAAGATCCCAGATGTTAATTCTTTCTGATGGTAGGGCATCATGGGTTCCTTCACCACACTTTGTTAGAGGATTCATATCTTCTGTGATCTCTTTCTGGAGGTAAGTATAGAGTAGGGCCACAGCATAAGAAATAATTGTTCTTAGATTGGGGCTAGAATAAAGTATAAGCCTCAAATCAATTCCTTTAACTATGGTTTGTATATGTCTCCAATTCACTTTAGAGACCTCATTATCATTTTATGATAGCAAACAAAAACCCCTCATTCTCAGGACTCAATACTGATTCATAGGAACCTTATTTAACATTTAATGATAAAGAACATTACAAATCATTGACGATGAAACTATTGACAGTGTCATTAATCTAGTCAATGGTATAGAATTTAAAACAGAAAAAGGAAGTTATTTAAGTATACACCATCTTTTAATGACAATACATGAACTGCTCGCTTGTACAGATTAAACTCTTAAGTGACTGGACACCATTTACACAAACAGGGTAGTAGTAAGAGACGAAAGGCATTCCAGAGTCCAAATATGTTTCCCCTGGCCTTTACTAGGTAGAAATCCTAAAAGCGGTATGAAATGTCCCAGAAATTACATGAAAAAAAACGTGTTCATAAGACAAGAAAAGCCCAGAACGATCAGTTGTCAGCCTCAATCTTCAGTTCGATGTAACTGCTTTTTTTAAAAAAAAAAAATTATAGTAACAGCAGAGAGTTTTCACATTTCAACATTTTTTAAATGTACAACTTCATGATGCTGACTGTGTTCAGCCTTTGTGCAAACAGCCGCACAATTCATTCCAAAATTCCCATCACCCTTAGAAGCTCTGAACCCCTTAGGCAGCCCCTTTCTTCCCTCTGACTAGACCTGCGGCCCTATCTGACCTTCTCTTGCTCTGCAAAGGAGACACCAACTCTACCCAAGCGCCGAAAGGCAGATGTCAGATGTGTCTCCACCCTTCATCCTTTACCAACCTTTGCTCCCACCACACTCTCCTCGTCTGCTGGGCCCAAAGTCCATGGCAGTGCTCACAAAACTCACAGGTACTATTCAAGAATAAAGAGCTTTAATGGGGGAGTGAGCAGGTTACAAGTCAGGATCAGTAAACAATGACACAGTCATGGGTCCAGAGTAGCGTCTCTCCTCAGCCAGCAGACAAGTCTCTACAAGCCTTCCCTAGCCTCTAAGCCAGTGGTTCTCATCCTTCCTACTGCCAAGACCCTTTAATACAATTTCTTATGTTGCAGTGACTCCCCCCACAACCATAAAATTATTTTCGTGGCTACTTCATAGCTGTAAAAGGTTGTTCGATCCACAAAGGGGTCGGGACACACAGGTTGAGAAGCACTGCTCTAGGCCATTGGTTGTCCGGCCTCTTTTCCATGGGTGGGGAAGTCTCAGCACTGCTCCTCTATTATCTCCTGGTCTCCTTGCCTCTGCCTCTGGTCGTAACCTGGTCCCTTTGCTTTGTGCCAAAGTCTCCATGCCACAACCTGTGGTGCCTTTGGTCTCGGCCTCTGCCACTTCAGAGAGAGCTCTCCAATGTGCCCCACAGGTGGCTCTTTTTCCCCCGGTTGGTTCTGGAATTCTCTCTGTGCTCCTGCTTCTGAGATGGCTCATTCTTAAAGCAAGGGGTGGTGGGTGACGACTAAAACTGACCACTCCTCTCTATTAGTGCTACCTAGGCTTTAGTTGCTTAGTGCCCCTCAATCATTTGATGGGAGTTACAGAGACATGGGGATCCCAAAACAAACAAACAAATAAACCAGACTCACTGCCATCAAATAGATTCCAACTCACCGTGTCCCTCAAGGACTAAGTAGAACTGCCCCCTGTGAGTTTCTGAGACTGTAATTCTTTTTTTTTTTTTTTTGTATAAGAGAGAGTTTTATATAAAGGATAATTTTACAGTAAGAAAGCATCCCAACGCAGTCTAGTCCAAGTCCATAAGTCGGATATGAGCCCATCTGCCCAATACTGCTCTATGAGACTGTAACTCTTTAGGGGAGGGGGAAGACTCATCTCTCTCCGGAGGAGTGCCGGGTGGTTTCAAATTGCTGACCCTGCTTTTAGCAGGCAAACATAGCCACCTTGCCACCAGGACTCCTAAGACATAGATATAAGAGCTATATTAAGAAGTTTTACTTCACCACATCCTCCCCTCCACCCCTTGTAACCACAATAAACCCTTGTCACTGTACATGTCCCTACTCTAGATATTCCATATAAATGAAATCACACACACGATTTGTCATTTTGTGACTGATTTATTTCATTCAGCTTAACGTTTTCAGCGTTCATCCATATTTTTGCACCCATCCGTCCTTCCTTTCTCTTTCTGCTTGAATATATTTCATTATGTATAAACACCAAAGTTTGTTTAGTCATTCATCTGTTGATGGGCATTTAAGCTGTTTCAACTTTTTGTTTATTATAAGTCATGCTGCAATAAATATTTATGTACAAGTATCAATTTGGATTCCAGAATTGCGGGCTCACATGGTAGTTCTGTTTAACTTATGGAGGCACTATCAGACTGGTTGTCATAATGTCTGCACTATTTTACAATCCAGCTGGCAATGGATCCAGATTTCAATTTCTCCATATCCTTCCCAACACTTGTTGTTTATTTTTTTATCATCATAGTTAACTCATTATAATTTTCATGTTCAACTCGCTGATGATGAATGGCAGTAAGCATCTTTTCATGTGCTTTGGGGGCATTTATGAATCCTCTTTGGTGACATATCTGTTCAAATCTTTTCCACTTTTTAAAATGTGGAGATTGTGTTTTGAAACTTTTGAGAGATAAGTGCCACAATAGGAATCCTTTGTGGTGCCATGAGCTACACATTAAGCTGCTAGCTGAAAGGTTAGTGACTCAATCCCACTAGCCAATCCATGAGAGGAAGATGAGTCAGTCTGTTTTCGTACACATGACAGAAATGCCATAGAATAGTTCTACTTTGTCCCAAAGGGTCACTATGAGTCAGAATCAATTTGATGACAGTGAGTTAGACTTTGGAAGAACATAATGTGAGCAGACAGCATTTTCATTGGGCCCCTGAAAAGGAGGAAGAGCGAGCAGAAGAGAAGAATGATAAACCTCCACTAGTTGTTTTTATTTACTTTAAGCAAATTGTAAGACTACAAGTGAACAGACACGATCTGATGATCATTTGCAGAGTTTTTAGATGGAAAATGGTGGGATTTTTTAATCAAAGTACAAATCAATTAGACAAGGATGCCGGCCATGCAGAAAATCTGTCTCTGGGTGTCAGCAATCCTTTCAGCAACAGGCTAATGTGCATTTCACCAGTGGCCAGGGACAATTTTCGGGCTTGGATTAGGGAGGCCAGATGAAAAGTCTGCTTTAAGGTTTTGCTGATGATGCTTCCACTAGAGCAGGGTCATCTTCTCATGCTTTCTATCTACTAGGAGAACCTGTCAAAGTGTTTTTAGAAATCATGCTGAAATAATCAGGGTTTAATGATGAATTGTGTGCTGCAGGGCAGGATTTTATTCCAAAGGCTTGAACAGCTGCACCATCTTTTAAAAAAAAAAAGTAATCCTGAAACCTTACAAGACAGAATAACTCTACAAATAACTTTCTTCCTCTCCTCATCCATCAACTTATGAAAAATTCCTCCATACTTTTCATATACTAACAATTCTTATTTCAAAGGAGCACACGTGCCAAGGTATATATGATCTGTCCAGCAACCAAGTCCTTTGCCCATTTTTTTTATTCAGTTTGTCTTTGTTGTTGTTGTTAAGGGTCAAGAATTCTTTATCTTAGGCAAGATCGACAATCTGGAGGCAAAAACAATGGGTCCAATGATTCCAGGGGAACATAGGAGAGGGGGAGGCGGGTGAAAGGAATTGGATGTTAACAACCCCAAGGACAATGAAACAATAAGTGATCCAAAATCGATGACGAGAAGGATATAAGAGGCCTGGTAGGGCTTGATCAAGGGCAATGTAACCAAGAGGAATTACCAAAACCCAAATGAAGACTAAGCATGAGAGTGGGACAAGAGGAAAGGAAACAGAAGAAACTAGGAGGAAAAGGGAACTTATAGAGGTCTAAATACAGGCATGTACCTATGTAAATAGATATGGGAAAATAGATCTATATGCATATATTTACAGGTGTAGTATTAAAGTAGCAGATGGACTTGGGGCCTCTACTCAAGTATCCCATCAATGCAATAACACTCTGTTCTATTGAATTGGCATTCCATGATGCTCACCTTTCTGACACACTAAAGACAAAGCAGGTTGCATAAGCAAATGTGGTAAAGAAAGATGATGGTGCCTGGCTATCAAAAGTCTTAATTGCTTGAAAGTAAGCAAGGTTATCTAGCTGAGAAGCAACAAAGCCCAAATGGAAGAAGCACGCCACAACCTATGTGATCAAGAGGTGTCGATAGAACCAAGTATCAGACATCAAAGAACAAGAAATTATCATTGCAAATGAGGGAGAGTGCAGAGGAGGGACTCAACGTCCATCTATAGGCAACTGGATATCCCCTTATTGAAGGATGGCAAAGAGGAGACAAGCTAGTCAAGATGCAGTGTATCAACGATGAAACATACAGTGTTCCTCTAGTTCTTTAATGCTTCCTCCCCTCTCCCTCCCCACTCTCATAATCCCAATTCTACCTTACAAATCTGGCTATGCCAGAGGAGGTACACTGATACAGATAAGAACTGGAAACGCAGGGAATTCAGGACAGATAAAGCCCTCAGGACCAATAATGAGTGTAGCAATATCAGGAGGGGAAGGGGAAGCTAGGGCAGAAATGAGAAACTGATCACAAGGATCTACATATAACTCCCTCCCTGGGGTATGGGACAACAGAAAAGTGGATGAAGGGAGATATCAGCCACTGTATGACATGAAAAAATAGTAATAGTAATAATTTATCAATTATCAAGGGTTAGGGAGGAGGGGTCGGGAAGGGACAGGGAAAATGAGAAGCTGATACCAAGGGCTCAAGTAGAAAGCAAATGTTTTGAAAATGATGAGGGCAATAAATGTACAAATGTGCTTGGCACGATGTATGTATGTACTGTGATAAGAGTTGTATAAGCACCCAATAAAATGATTTAAAAGAGAAAAAATCCTCTATCTTGCCCAGATATTTAACTATTTTTTGAATGACAAAAGTTTTTCTTTTCATTACCTCATAATACTTAGAATGAACTCAAGTCCTGCTGCACCTCTGGTCTCTTTGCATCAGTAACATAGACTCACACCATCCTGCAAAGTGTCAACAGTGATCAGAGTACCCATCCTGGTGCTTATAATCTTTTACAGTGATTTTCCTAAACGTTTCTTTATAGAGAATATATATATACAAATAATATATATATATATTCTTTTTTGGGGGGGGAGGGGAAGGCATCACTGCCCTCAGGTGGTGGGAGTAGGAGGCCCAACCTTTGCTCCGTCGAGCTGGAATCGAACCTCCATCCCAGTGGGCCGCAGTCCTGCACACAACCACTACACCACCGGGGCTCAGCCACAAATATATATATATATATATATATATATATATATTCTTTTAGGCAGATTCCCACACATCCCCAGTAAGAACACATAGAAAAATGGCAAATGAAGATATGCACAGCAAAATACCAGACACAACTCAACTACTAAGAAAAAAAACAAACAAACCCAAAAAACAACCTAGATATTTAACTCTTATCCAACATCTGGCTTACACATTTTTCTCCCAGTCTATAAAGTGCCTCTTCACTTTATTTATAGTTCTTCAATGAACAAGAGCATTTCAATTTTGATGCTATCTAATTTATTTATTTTGCCGTTTGTCAGTTGGCATCATATCAAGAATTCACTGTTAAAAAGTGGGTCCAAGGGATGTGAATAGCCTTCTTGTCATGCAGAATGCATTGGAAAGTGGAAAACTGCAAATCAAGTGAGGTTAGAATTTAGCACCCTTTCATTTGATCTTCCTTATGACCCATATAAATTTGTTTAATTTTTGATATGTTCTGCTTTCTTTTCATTTGAAGCTTTATTCTATTTTACTTTGTCACTGTTGTTAGGTTTTTGTTATTAATGTTTTTTTGTATATGAAATTCAGGATAGGTAAATCTATAGAGACAGTAAGTGGATTAATGATTCCTTGAGAGTATGACAGTTTGGTTTGGGAGGATTTGAGAAGCTAATGAGCCCAAGAATGAAGACAATGTTCTACAGTTGTTGATGGTGATGATTGTACAGCTCTTCCTGATTGTGATTGAGCTATTGAATGGTGTGATATGTGAATTATATGCTAATAAAACTTCTGGGGGAAAGCTTTGTTTTAAAAGTGTTATCTTGGGCTGAGCCCCGGTGGTGTAAGTGGTTGAGTGCGGGACTGCGGCCCATGGGCTTGACAGTTCAAATCCAGCAGCGGCTCTCAGGAGCAGCGCTGGGTAGCTCCCACAACCACCAGAGGGCTGTGATGTCCCCACCCCCCAAAAAAACAACAACAAAAACCAAGAGTGTTATATTTTAGATCTTACATTTAGGTTCCTATTACATGTTGAAAACATTTCCATATATAGTGTGAAGTAAGGATCTAGCTGCATTCATCCTTTCACATGTAGAAATCTACTTGCTAAACATAACCAGTTTTTCATCTCCTCGTGGAATCATAGGTTACTCCTATGGGTAACCAGGAGAGTTGAAAGCTTCAGATATATAAAGCAAACATTTAGTGAGTGAGTCATTAAAATTTGGGGTGACTAGATCTCAAAGGTTTGAAGATAAGCACCTAGCTGAGAAGAAGCAAAACACATGGAAGAAGCACACCAGCCTGAGTGATCATGAGGTGTCAATGGAATCAGGTTATCAGGCATCAAGACCCAGGATAAAATCATATCCAAAGGGAGTGGGGGCCGGGGAGCATGGAGTGGAGACCTAATGCCCATCTGTAGACAATTGGACAACCCCATACAGAGGAGTCACAGGGAAGAAATGAGCCAGTCAGGATGCAGTATAGCACTGATGAAACACACAACTGTCCTCTCGTTCTTTGGTGCTTCCTTCTCCCGCACTATCATGACCTCAATTATACCTTACAAATCTGATTAGAACAGAATATGAACACTGATACAGACAGGAGCCCACAACACAAGGAATCCAAGATAGATAAACCCCTCAGGGCCAACAATGAGAGTAGTGATACCAGGAGGAGTAGGGGAGGTTGGAGGGAGAAAGGGGGAATTGAGCACAAGGATCAAAGTATTGTCCCACCTTCCTGATATGATCACTGAAGACAAAGGTGTGCATAAGCAAATGTGGTGAAAAAACTGATGGGGCCCCGCTATCAAAAGATACAGCATCTGGGGTCTTAAAGGCTTGAAGATAAACAAGCAGCCATCTATCTGAGAAGCAACAAAGCCCACATGGAAGTAGCACACCAGTCTGTGTGATCACGAGATGTTGAAGGGATCAGGTATCAAGCATCAAAGAACTAAAAATTATATCATTGTAAATGAGGGGGAGAACAGATTGGAGACCCAAAGTCCATCTGCAGGTGAATCAACATTTGCTTACAGAAGGGTCATGGGGAGGAGACAAGCCAGTCTGGCTACAGTGTAGCAACAATGAAATATGCAGCTTTATTCTAGCTCTTAAATGCTTCCTCCCTCCCACTATCATGATCTGAATTATACCTCATGAATCTAATTAGACCAGAGGATGTACACTGGTACAGAAAGGAACTGGAAACTTGAGGAATCCAGGATAGACGATCCCTGTAGTACCAGTGGTGAGAGGGATTACACCGGGAAGGTAGAGGAAGGTGGAGTAGAAAGGGAGAACTGATGAAAAGGATCTACATATGATCAGCAGGGAAATGAGCAAGGGGAGACATCGGACAGTATACAATATGACAAAATAATAATTATTTATAAATTGTCAGGGCCCATGAGGGAGAGGAGAGCGGGGATGGAGTGAAAAAAGGAGGAGCTAATACCAAAGGCTTAAGTAGAAAGAAAATATTTTGAGGATGCTGATGGCAACAAATGTACAAATGTGCTTTGAATACAATGAATGTATGTACAGATTGTGATAAGAGTTGTATGAACCCCAATAAAATGGTTTAAAAAGAAATAAAAGTTTTAAAAAATGACACTGTGAGCAGTCAATGTGAGCAGCCCAGAGAAGACCACAGGGCCTACCCCACTATGAGACATGACATTCCTCACTGATTCATATCTCTACAGGGGACAGTACTGGAGACATAGTGCAGGAATTGCACCCAATCTGACCCCACTACACTGAAGCAAAGCACTAGAGGCTTGCAACAGAACAGTAAAGGGGGCAGAGCAAGGTAGTCCCATCTCCCCCACTCATTTTAATACCCTTTCCTACATTTAAGAAAAAAAACAAGGCCTAAAAATTGGCATCAGTTTTGCTGCACTTAGTGCAGTTGTTTGTGCATGCATTTGACACCTAAGATTGTATCTCACTGACTGCACTGTATATCAATTACGCGACAGGATTGATGATAGGTTTACATCTATTTTTTTAATGCCATGCAACCTATCCACACTACATTTGCAATCGAGTGGTAGATCATGATGGATGTATTGAGCACCTGATTTACATGATTTTTTTGTGTGTGATTGGTTTTTTGTTGTTGTTTTGTTTTCTTTTGGTGCTTTGTTTTGCTCTGTCTTGTTTTTTTGCATGTGATTCTCTCTGCAGGTCTATCTAGATAAGATAGGATAAACAAGCTGGAAGAGAAAACAAAGGGACCCATGGTTCCAGGGAAACATGAGAGAAGGATAGTGGGGAAAGGAAGCGGGTGCTAACAAACTCGAAATAAAGGAACAGCAAGTGATCCAAACTGGTGGTGAAGAGGGTATGGGAGGCCTGGTAGGACTTGATCAAAGGCAATGTAACTGAGAGGAAATGCTGAAATCCAAATGAAAGCTGAGCATGATAGTGAAAAGAGGAAAGTAAAAAGAAATAGAGGAAAGAAGTAGGAAGCAAAGGGCATTTATAAAGGTCTAAAAACAGGCATGTACATATGTAAATATATTTATATATGATGATGGAGAAATGGGTCTATATGCATTTATTTATAGGTTTAGTATTAAGGTAGCAGATTGACAGGGAGTCTCTACTCAAGTACTCCCTCAATGCAAGACCACTTTGTTCTATTAAACTGGCATTTCATGATGTTCACCTTCTTGACAGGATCGCTGAAGACAAAGTGAGTGCATAAGTAAATGTGGTGAAGAAAGCTGATGGTGACTGGCTATCAAAAGATATAGCTTCTGGGATCTTAAAGGCTTGAAGATATGCAAGGTCATCTAGCTCAGAAGCAATAAAGCCCACATGGAAGAAGCACACTAGCCTGTGTGATCACAAGGCATTGATAGATCAGGTATCAGACATAAAAGACCAGAACAAAAATTCATATTATTGTGAATGAGTGCAGAGGGAGGCTCCAAAGGCCACCTTTAGGCAACTGGATATCCCCTTACAGAGGATTGTGGGGAGGAGACAAGACAGGCAGGGTGTAGTATAGCAATGATGAAACATACAACTTTCCTCTAGTTCTTTAATTCTTCCCCCCGCTATCATGATCCCAATTCTACCTTACAAATCTGACTCGACCAAAGCTTGTACATGGGTACAGATAAGAAATGAAAACACAGAGAATCCAAGGCAAATGAAACCCTCAGGACCAATAATGAGAATAGTGACATCATGAGGGTAAGAAGAAAGTGGGGGAGAAAAAGGGAACTGATTACAAGGATCTACATATAACCCCCTCCCTGGAGGACAGACAACAGAGTGGGTGAAGGGAGATGTCGGACAGTGTAAGACATGACAAAAAATAATAATTTATAAATTATCAAGGGTTCATGAGGGGTGGGCAGGCAGAGAAGGGGGGCCTGAGAAGTTGATATGTTGGGCTCAAGTAGAAAGCAAATGTTTTGAAAATGATGAGGACACCAAATGTACACATGTGCTTGACACAATGGATGGATGTATGGATCGTGATAAGAGTTACACAAACCCCCAATAAAATGATTTAGAAAAAAGAAGGAAAAATAAAATGGCATTATATTATATTTATGCTGCCAGGAAACAGTTTTCCTATGCAGGACAGATACTCTTCTCAAGGAAGAAAGTCATGTTTCTTTAAGATAGAAACTGCCAGAATCAATTATAAAGGTATTATTCTGTCTATTTACAGGGTATAACTCCTGATTATTTATATGCATGTGATTGGGGGATAAGAAGGAAAAATCAACATGGATTCTTAAAACAAAAGTCAACTTGATAAGACGATTTTTTGTAGGTAAACTATTTTGTTCAGGAAGAAGCAGCTTTATCTATTTTCCCTCAAAGTCTGACCAGTTCCAGGCTGAAAGATATTGGTTCTTAACTTCTGCATAACAATATCACCATAAATGTTTTTGCTGTCTTAGTTTGGAGGAGTCCATTACTTCATATTCGTATATTGCTTCCCAGTATTCTATGCACAGGTGTGATTGAGGTGTTGTGCACGACTCGGTTTTCATCTTAAGCTCAAGTGGGGAAGGAGTCACTTACAAGCTTGTGTGGTTGTTGGCGGCATTGACTTCCTTTCAGACTGACACTCCGGGAGACTCTGTTTCTTGCTTACTGTTCGCAGGAAGCTGTCATTAGTGGTTTGTCACATGAACCTCGACATGGGCAAGCTTATACCACAGTGGCATACTTCTTTACAACCAGCAAGGGAGAGATTCTCTCAACAAGATGAACACGACACCACAATCACACACACAATCACACACACACACACACACACACACTTCATCACTTTTCACGTCCACCAAAGCAAATTATAGGCTTTATCCACACTCGAGGATAGAGGATTACACAAAGGCATGAATCCCCAAAAGGGAAGATTCCTGGAGCCGCCTTAGGATCTATCTCAGACAGCAGAGAACTGACCCAGAAGAAAGACCCGAAAAAAGAGTCAGTGTGGTCCTCAAAGGATATATGTTATGTCATTGTAGTCAATATTCTTAAAAATTAGGTGAAAGAGAAAAAGTAATACAATTTCCCAGTGTTCCAGTGAAGCTGCTTTTTAGGTAGTGAAATAGCATGACAATAGGAAGAAATAGGGACTGTTCAATGGAAAGTCTAAGCAACTCATAGATTCAGATCTGAGAGTCAACACGCAGAAGCTGCTCACGAGTATTGGGAGATTCAAAGAACAAAACAAGGTGGCTCCCATCTAAAGTGTCCGTGCACCAGAGCCTTGAGGCCATGCTCCCTGAGCTCAGCAAATGCAAAGGAAGGCCCGCACCCGGCCTGATGCAAAAGAAAGGCTGACACATGTTGAAATTCTTTTTTCGCAGATGAAAAATAAAAACTTGTAGTTAAAGACTAGAGAAGACATATATTCTATGGTTATTTGATTATTTTATTTTTAAATAGATCATCAGTGGCTCATACAACACTCATCACAATACATACATACATACGTACATACATACATTGTGTCAAGTACATTTGCATACCTGCTGCCATCACCAGTCTCAAAACATTTGCTTTCTGCTTGGGCCCCTGACATCAGATCCTCAGTTTTCTCCTTAATTTGATTATTTTAAGAGAGAGAGGAAAGAAAATATTTTCCTATTTGGCTTCACAATACAGGTGTATATTGCCAGTGCTCCAAACCCATAGCCATAAAGTTGATTTGGGCTCATAGTGACTCTCTAGGACAAAGTAAAACTGTCTGTAGTATGTATATAATATATCTCTTTGTATGTATGTGTGCATATATACAAAGAGAAAAATAGGTATGTGTATATTAATATAAGTATATATGTGTATTTCCAGAAGGAGGCTGCTTCATCTTACTCCCATACAGAGCGACTGTTGGCTTTGACCACCGGCCTTCCAGTTAGCAGCCCAGGACTTCCTCCACTGCAGTATTCTCTGCCATGGAGTCAGTACTGACTCATAGCGATGCCTTGTGGGTTCCCCAGACTGTAACTGTTTACAGGAGTAGAAAACCCGGTCTTTCTCTCGCAGAAACGCTGGTGGTTTGGAACTGTCAACCATGAGGATTGCAGCCCAACACATAGCCACCCCCACCCCCCATCAGAGCTCCTCTAAAGCACCTCTATAGATTCCTATAGTCAGTGCAAAACCAGAATATGTGATGTGAAAACTCAACAAAGACAATTAGCTGATCTGCTTTCACTGGTTCTGAGTCAATTAAAAATGTTCTTTACTACCAATGCCCATACACCTACACCAACTATACTGTTTCTGGTGAGCAGCTGTCTTCCTTTATTTCCCACAAATAATTCTTGAGAGGTTATTAAGCTAGGAAACACCCTGAGGTTTCATGAATGCAATAAAAAAGCAAAATATAGGTGAGGCTCCTGATTTCATAAAATGTTTATGAACCTGTTTATAAAATGGTGGGAAAGATGGACATTGAATGAAAAATTATGCAAATAATTAAACTATTGTAACTGAAAAGTAAACAAAGAATGAGAGGATTATGAGACAGATGTAACAGTGGGATGTAATTTGGTCCTTTGGACCAGGACTATATGGATAGTGGCAATTAAATTAAGACCTGGAAATGGCTTGGCCAACCAAGAAGTGAGGGAAAGAGGGAACAGGCAGAGAAACAACATATGCAAAGTCCTGAGGTGAGAAGGAATGCGTGTTGACTGCAGAAGGAGGAGGCCAGTATGGCTGTGGCATTGTGAGCAAGGGCTGAAAATGACAGCAATCATAAAAGGCCCTGTTAGCCAGGTTAAGAATTTTGAAAGTGGAATGGTACCTAATCACAAGTCAGAAATGAAGTGTTGGTCATTCCTAAATTATATTTGTATTCTACAAGTTCTGAAAGAGTTGCTGATTCCAACACCAAAGGTTTTACTCTTCATATTTTACTGTAATACCAGGAGGAAGATTGGTTATCTGGGCATGATTGCTTTGCCTAGTTCTAGTTTGTTAGAGTAAATTATGGAGAATATTGACCAAATAAGTGAATGCCTTTAGGATTTCCATTCAGAAGTAAGTTGTTTTCTGCTTCTGCACCTGATAGACTCTACCTCCTAAACTATACAGTGCATTTGATACTGAAAATTAAACATCAAGTGGTTCCATTGTTAACTAGTCACTGCATTCTTTTTGTTTTTCAGAATGAGAAATAGAAGGGAACGCCTCTCACCTTTTAATTAAAAGCTCTTAAACTTTTTCTCAAATCTTGTTCCTTTATCAGTAAATGGTAACCTCCAATCAAGAATCATTCTACCCTTCAAAATCCATAACCTGAATACCAAGAACTTCCACGTATGAAGTGCCCCCTGATCCCTCCTGATGATATGTCCAACGTACGGGAGACAAAGTCCCACCATTCTCACTTCTAAGGAACATTGTAATTTTTTCCACAACAGATTTGTTCCTTCCTCTGGAAGTTCATGGTATATTCGGTATTTTTTGCTGTCATAGGCAGAATTCTCTTGAGAAGCAAAGTCAGTGAAGTTTAAATATTTATATGCAGAGAGAGATGTATATCAAGGAAATGAGACACATAGTGGTGAATGGTGGCAAGCCCTTGGGTCAGATAGCAGCAAGGAAGCTTCACCTGATTCACGTAGCTGATGAACCCAAGATCAGCAGATAAGACAGCAAACTTCCACCTCTGGAGAGAAAGAGTCCCAAGAGCAACACATAATAGTGCAGGCCACTGGCTCAAACCCAAAGGAGAGAAATCAGATGATGAGAAACCAGATGCAGGATCATGAGAGATCAATTTACTCAAGAGTTTTGCTAGACTATTTATAAATATGAGATGAAGGCCACACTCATGAGGAAACTCTCATTCAACTGAATAGCTGCTCATAGCAGATCTTGTCATGAAGTGGCTACACTATATGAAATCTCATTATGAAGGACCATCATTACACAGCTGCAAGTCTACAGCATAACTAAGTCATTGAGAATCATGACCCATGACCCAGACACATTAACAAATAATCCGAGCCATCATATTTGTCAACATCATAATTCAAATGTTCCTCTTTGATCTTCCTTATTCATTGTCCAGTGTTTGCATACATATGAGGTAATTGAAAATACTACAGCTTGTGGCGTAGTGGTTGTGCGCAGGACTGCAGCCCACTGGGATGGAGGTTCAATTCCAGCAGTGGGGCTGGGTCTCCTACTCCCACCATCGGAGAGCAGAGATGCGCCCCCCCCAAAAAAAAAAAAAAAAAGAAAGAAAATACGACAGCTTGAGTCACGTACACCTTAGTCCTCAAAGTGACATTTTTGCTCTTTAACACTTAAAGAGGTCTTTTTCAGCAAAATGTACATTCATACCTCCTGGTTCTATAACAGAGAGTCAAGAAGGCTGCCAACAATAATAGACTACAACAGAGTTAAACCCCAGTTTGAAAATAAGCAGAAAATATTACAGACCAGGGCAAACTCAAAATGTGTCAAAAATGTAAGGTTTTAACTATTCAAGTCATATTTTTCTTCATTTTAATCTACTATAATTGTCTCTACAATACTCTCTGATAACAAGACTAGTCCCATCCCTTGGTTATGGTCAGAGGAAAATCACTGTCAGCTTATTCCATGTGTAGATTCTGCAATTGTATTTTGGACTTCCACTGTCATCGTAGCCTTCTGCAAACCAGAATTTCACAATGTAAACTCTGATACCATACCTCCTCTGTATTTGGATTACATTATTTATAATCCTTGGATCATTTTGGCTGGTGTTCTCCTTCCTTGTGGGATTAACTGACATGTCACATAAATGACAGCTTGTTTGAAAACAAGGTTTTAAGATCCCAGATGCTATCTTTCTGAGAGCCAGGCACCATCTAGTTTCTTCGCCATGCTTTTGCTGTAGCACCCATGTTTTCCATATTTCCTTCATGAGACTGCTGACTGAGCAGGGCCATGTCATAAAAACTAATTGTTCTTAGATTGGAGCAAGATGAAGTGAAAGTCCCCAATCCATTCCTAAACCTATGTTTTATGTATGCCTCTGGTTCACCTGAGAGACATCTTTTTTATTTTAGTTTAGAGAAGTTTATGGATCATCTCTTTGGAACAAAACTTCCTTCTGTTTACAGTGTCATTGATTAATCCATAATAATGTACTTAAAACACAATTAGAAAAGGGAGATTAAACAAATGTAGACTGGATACAAATTGCAATACACCGATTATTGACTTGTGCAAATTAAATCCTTATTGACACTATTTACAAAAACAATGGGAGTTGATGGTAAAATCTACAATAATACTCAATGTCAATATCAAACTCAGGTCTGCCATTAATAAAGCAAGTAGGGCATTGAAATAGTAAGTAAATTGTAGTCTGCCTACCAATAATTCAATACTCTTGGTATAACTATCTTCTGTTTCTTTACTCACCATGTAGTTTTGGCCTTAAATCCTTGGATTACAGATGACAGGTGTATTTGAGAGAGAACCCATTTCACCTAGTGTGATTTCCACATCACCTCCCTCTGGTACAGTTTTCGGAGTATGTTGTGTGCCTCAAAAATCCAGGGTCCAATGTCACAGTACTTTCTAGGGCACATAATCTGGGACTCCAGAGGCTGTACAGAAACTCAGTCCTATGTACCCTATTAGGAGCAGGGATCTGTGTAAGTATTGTTATTGTTTTTTACCCACAGCGATATTTGGCCTCCTTATTTTTCTAGCAACAGAAATACACCTGTCTTCTCTGAGATGTGTATGCTCCCCATCTCCCCTCTTGACTTTACCTATCAGCAAGGCTTATCACTCTGGTAGAAACGTTTGTTTATTTGGGGCGACCTTAACACATTTTAGCAAAGCAGCAACTAAATGGTCATCTTCCTTTCTCTGATCTTGAAAATGTGAAGTTGAAGTTGAAGCGACATCTCCTCTGTTGAAGTGGTTTTCAAGATATATATATAGAGAGAGTGGTGTTTGTTTCATGGATACTAGTCATCTCCCATCAATCTCAAGGAGTCCCGGTGGTGCCGTTGAGTAAGTATTAGACTTTTAATCACAAGTCATTGGTTCAAACTGACCAATCATTCATAGGGAGAAAAATGAGACTATCTGCTCTTTTAAAGATCTATAGTCTCAGAAACTCTACATAGGCTTGCTCAAGGAATTAATTCAATGACAATGGATTTGAGAGGTTATCGTTTTTTATTATAATTTTTTAAAGTTATCTTTGTCTTTTCAGGGGGAAATGTTTAGATGAAGGAGCAAATCTGAGAAGATGATTTGGTTTTCACAGAAGACCCTTTATTGTTTGGTTCTGTTTATGCATTTATCTTTACCATATACATGCCTTGCCTGACAATAACCACAAGTGAACAAAGTTACATACATTTAATGACTAACTTCTCCATATCTGCTTTGGAGATAATCCACGTTTCCCCCCAAGGTTTCACAGAATTTACCGATCTTCTTGCCATAAGAGTCCCTATTGTATTATGTGAAAACAAAGCAAACTCTCTACATAATCAACAGGCAGGTAACTGCTCCCAAGTCAACACTGACTCCCTGACAACCTTGCACAACATGATGACATCTTGTCTGGTCCTGTATCATTCTCATAATCACCAGAATGTTCAAGTTCATTGTGCGGCCACCATGCTGTACATCTCACTGAGGGTCACCCTTCTACTTCACCAAACATGATGCATCTCTCCAGCAATTGATTCCTCGTGCTGATGTGCCCAAAGCCAGCCAGTTGGACAATGTTATGTTGTAATCCACATGGTTTGGATGAACTGATTTTCAGAAGTAGATCACTAGGACTTTCTTCCTAGTCTGTCTAGTCAGGAAGCTCCAGTGAAACCTATTCACCATGAGGGACCCTGCTGGTATTTGAAATATAGATGGCTTCGTTTTCTACCCCGCAAAGCCATATAAACAAACACAGTATCTCAGAGCAACAGATGAGTGGTGGACTTGAAAATA